>OY748303.1:8627316-8876757 GCA_963556515.1 Nudaria mundana | reverse complement strand
TTGCAGATGACTGACGTGACAGTTATGGGTCGATAGTTGCCTGGATCAGACCGATCCCCTTTCTTGGGTATCAGTTGTACGTTCGCCTCCTTCCAGACCTCCGGCACGATTCCAGTGGAGTAAGACAGGCGGTACAGACGAGTTAGTACACGAGACAACTCAGCTACGCATATCCGTAGTACCACCGCCGGAATGCCGTCAGGGCCACTGCTTTGGCCAGTTGCCAGTATTCACGGCTGCTCATGGGATGGGAAGTGAGCTCCTGACCAAGCCACGCTGGGCATTCGCTCTCTTAAAGGCTCTCTTGCTGGATTTTGTGGCCCGGTTGCACACTGCTTTGAGCTATTGGCCCACGTTTGGGTCGCGCACAGCCCGGGCCCTGATCCAGGTGCGATATGCCGACTATTTTTGTCGAACAGCTTTGGCACAATCTCGCCCGAACCAGGAACAGGCTCTGCGGATACTGGCGACATCAGTGAAAGGGGTGTAATATTCCATCTCTAAACTGATCTCCCCAGCCACCGCAGAAGCGCTATCCGAAGGAGCCTTTCCTACAAAGCAGCGCTGGCTCCAGGGGACGGACGCATAAAAATCGCGTAGACCGTCCCAATCCGCTGACGAGTAGTGCCATAGTCGTCGTGACATTTGTACAGCACGTGCAGGAGTTGATATCTTTATGCTAGCGTGAACCACATAGTGGTCGGAACTACCCAATGGGGCTCCTGAAACACTGTACTGGGCTGGACGACTCGTCAGCAGTAGATCGAGCAGAGCGGGCGCGTGATTTGACTTGTCTGGTATCCGGGTGATCTCGCATACCATCTGGGTCAGACCGTGGGAGAGAGCGAACGCATGGGCGGCCCTACCCGCATGATCAGTCCTGAGGGACCCTAGCCATTCAATGTGATGGCCATTGAAGTCCCCCAGAAACACTAGGTCAGCGTTCGGGAACCGCACCTGCGCATCATCAGCCGTCTCGCTGAGGTACTGGAAGAGCTTTATTGTCTCAGAATCCCCTGTGTGGGAACGGTAGACGCACACGTAGATCTGGCTTATAGAGCCATGGTCTACGTGCAGCCAAAGGACGGAGTTGGGGGGTTTTCTAGGTAGCGCAACCGGCGGCAGCAAATATCCGCCCTAACGAACATGCACGGAATTTTTTTATTGTATTGGTTACATTTTGTTTGATTTGCATGTCAATAATGTCAATGTCAATAAATGACTAGTATTCATTAATGTAAGAAGAAAATTAATATTTTGTTACATATTTTTTTAAATAAAGATCTCTAAAACAATTTTTTACTTTACTTATAAATTACAAAATAAATATTATTCATTAAATCATAAAGGTATGTAAATACAATTATGGAGTAAAACAGTAATACATTATTTTGTTTTATTTTCTTGTCTGTCTTTTATATACTGTTATTACATTTTGAATTAATGCAGAACAAAGCCAACTTATGTGGCTGGTTTATTCTTTATTGTAATTTCGATGAAATAAGCTATTTAGCATAAAACAGCCACGTCAAAAACGCTGTTATTGATATTATGCTAAACGATACGAAATCTTGTATAGGATATAAAAAGCTACTATAGTTTTCCTAATAGTTCTCAAATATAAAATATACAGAAAAGTAATAAATAACTGAAGAGGAAAATTCGACAGAAAAACGCTCATAACTCCGTTCGTACTTTTACTCATATGGCTGCTTTCTGCATAACTAGATCCAATTAATAATACTATCTACTTATCATATTTTTTTTAAACATATTAATATCAATTAATTTGTTTTCTTTTTAATTCCGGGGCCCAAAGCCGCGACCGCTCTCACGTACGTTGCCGGGCGTCTCTGGTACTTGAATATTGTGGGCTGATCTGAGCTAGGGTTATAACAAACCTGAGTTACAGACCCTTCACGGTTCACATTTTAGGCGATGAAATTTAAATGAAATGGTAAATAGTAAAAATTGTCTAGACCAGAACTAATGAAGAACAATAGGTCCTACCTACTTAATGATTTTTTATGTGTTTTATAACTATGAACTACTTAAATTCTAATTCTAATCTCTACAGCTTAGGTAATTATATAATCGGGCTTGGTTATAAAGTGGGACAGTGTCATGAAACGCCAGCAGTTCTACAACCGTACCTACGTGTGTTTATAAGTTATGTATGAAGTTATTATTCCGCAGTGCGAATGAGACATTGGTAATTATTAATTGCTATCAGCATTTTGGGGAAACTGGCTATCGTTAAAATGATACCTAAGTAAATATTGGATGCAAACAGGCGTTACCTGGCGAAAATCCATGACAAAGTAATGGTAAGTAAAATGTTAAAACCTTTCAAAATATAATAGCATTATGTTTCGCAAAATTAAAAGACAAAAAACGTCGACAATTGTTTCGCCTCTAAACGAGGCATTATCAAGACTGTCTCAGAGAGAACAGCAAAATATGAAGCCAGAACATATTTACTTTTAAGTACGAATGTGTAAATATCGCTAGCGCGATGTAGGATTTGTCACAATAACTAACGTGGGTAGAAACTGAAAGTTATGCTAACGAAATTCAAAAATAGGTATTCAACGATACAAGACATTGAACATTTTTGGGGCTACTTTGAGTCAAGGGGCAACTTTGATTGTTGAAAAACCAACGTAACGTGAGCAGGTAGCAGGAAAAACTTTGACTAAATAAAACAAAAAAATAAAAATTAAATTAATAGTAAAATGTTTTAATAATACTTACAAAAATAAACTTACAATATTTGTAACAATTAGTCTAAATCAGTTTAAAAGACAGTCTAAAAGACAGGTTGAGCACCAGGCATTCTCCAATGTAACCCATTAAATCTATTATAAAGTGTTCCATAGGGTATTTTATACTAAAGAGAACCAGCATTAATCGACAATTTGTTGTTACTTATTTTTTCAATAGCTTCTTCCAAATCCTCTTCCGTGTAATTTTTGTAGTCGCGACTCCCCACGGTCTTTTTATAAGTGCGAACCATCGTACAACTGAAACAAAACAAACAAAAGGGGCTACTTAGATAACATGCATATTATTCGTATAGGTGAAAATGTAACAATCACTGGGGTGAAATTGATATCTATCAAAGTAGCCTCGCATATCCATCAATCCATCCATCAATGTAGCCCCGGTTATCAAACGTGCTTATGCATACAAAAATGGCGTCGCAAACCCAATGTGTTCTTCATATTTTGAATCTTAGCTAAATTCATAATAAGAATAGCACAAAAGCTTAAACCAAATATATATACTTACGTCTGGGCAATTGAAGTCATACAGGTGATTTTTTCTGAAGATTTTTACACTCAACTTTAACATTAAAATTTATTTAGACCTAAACACAAACCACAAGTAGGTACGCACTTCGAAAAAATATGACCGATCTGTCAATCTGACCAACAGAATAAAAATAATCCTTATTACGTTTCGTTTTACGTAAATAATTGCAAAAATCTTACCAATTTAAGTTATCATCAAAGTTACCCCAGTTTTCAAAGTAACCCCGTTTTACGGTAGGGTTTAAAGTTATATGCTGGAAATCATCAGATAAAATGATGTCATTGACCTTCGTTATGTAGTCTGCCCTAGGGATCAAAACCACGGTATTACCCTTATCGGCTTTGCTAAAACCACTTCATTATCTCTGAGTTTATTGCGAATCGACTTTTGTACAGCCAATTCGGAGTTAAAAGTAAACAATATATTTAAAGCTTTTAGAACCCAGAACACCTTGAGGGAGTTGTGTAATGGCAAGGATTTGGTGTCGGTTTCACACAGGTCAGGAGTTTATTTGTTGAGTTGCGATGGTTGTGATATGCAGTATGTAGGGCAGACTGGCAGGTCCTTTGAGGTCAGATACAGAGAGCATTTATCGGCTTTCCGCAACGGTTGTCCTGATAGATCCCTTTTCGCGAGACATCTCCTTGATACTGGCCATTCCTTGAACAATAATAACACCTTTAAAGTTTTACGTTTATGTGAGAAAGGGTTCAAGTTATGTGTCTGGGAGAGGTTAGAAATAGTTAGAAGGGATGAGGACACCTTACTCAACGAACAAACAGATTTTCATACATCTCCTTTACTTAATTTGTTTGTGAACAGACAGACACAGTAGTTGTTTGTTGGTTTATGTGTGTCGCTTTGCAAAACAATGGTAAGTAAAAATTTTTTTAAGAAAAAACTTTTTAGCATTAATTAATAGCATTAATTTTTCGCAGAATCAAAAGGACAACAAAACGTCGACAATTGTTTCGCCTCTAAACGAGGCATTATCAAGACTGTCTCTCTGAGACTGTCTTGATAATGCCTCGTTTAGAGGCGAAACAATTGTCGACGTTTTTTGTCTTTTAATTTTGCGAAAAATAATGCTATTATATTTTGAGAGGTTTTAACATCTTACTTACCGATACCTAAGTAATTTTAACGTAGATAGTATCTATAAGTAAGTGAACTTAGGGCCGACACTGCGTTAAGCGGGCGTCCGCGACGGGCAGCCGTCACCTATCTACGCGCGTGGACACGCGGGCGGGCTCCGTGGGAACGCGACGGTCCCCGTCGCGATTACCCGTCGCGGAGACCGGATTATCGCAGTGTCGCTAGTTCATTTTTAACGGCGTGCATGTATAGTCGTGTCCATGGATAACTTATTGTATTATTACGTAGGAAAACAACGACGACTAGCAAAAAAGAAACGACAGCCAGTACCTAAGCCCCTTTATTGAATCTAGGTTGCTTTGCGGGGAATTTGTTGCAAAGTTCAGTATATTAAGAGAAAATGAACATTCATTTTACAATTATTTCTAAGTTTCGTTACAGGTCTACACAACAATAAATCAACCAACACAGCAGCAACCGTACCACTACCCAACGTTGTTGTAGGAGATGAAGCATTTGGGTTGTCTAGCTATGTCATGCGGCCATATGCTCGAGCTCGAGCATAATGGCCGATATGCTCGAGCTCTCAATTTGGACCATTATTAGAAAAAAATATTTAATTATAGGTTAATAAGAGCGCGACCTTATATTGAATTAACTTTTGGTATCATGGCCAGTAAATTTCGAATACTTCATCGTCCTGTTTCAAAAGAGAACGCCATTAGTGTTATTAAAGCGATATGTATTCTGCATAATTTTATTAGATCTAAACAAGATGACAATAATGTCGACGATGTTGTCATTACACCACGCCATATTCGTGACGTTCACTATGGGTTTGGGAACACCCAAAGAGAAGCGTATACAGTACGCGATAAATTAACTGATTATTTCGTCACTGATGGTGTCATGGCAAGATCGTAGTATTTTTTACGTCCTCGAAACCCACTGTATGAAGTAAAGGCAAACTTGTTCATCCATCCTTTACATGTGTGTGTCAGGATAGCTTGAGATATGTCTGAATAGTCACAAAATTTGCACCAAATAACTGTAGGTACCTATGTGAAAAAAAACCGTACCTCAAGCAATTAAATACTAGTGGTTCTGTGAACCGTAGACTTCGGGAGCTTTGTTTAGAAAATTAATTTTTAAATTTTCTTTATTAGGTACTTACTCTTTCATTTTTCATCCAAACCAAAAAAATATCATTCACATGTAATTCATTGTAAGCAAGGAGTGTGTGTGTAAAGTTTCATGAAATTCGGTTGATAAATACGGCCGCAAACATGATCTGACAGAACCCGTAGATGTAGAGATCTGTACACACGAAAGAAATTCTCCCCAGTCTGCAAGTTTAAAATTGTCTAAAAATGAAAGAATATTTGGTTTTCCGTAGGTAATTTTCTTCCGCCGGGCGCCACTGGAAACCGCCGCCCGGGCGCCACTGGAAATACGTTCTGCTTGTAACCAGAGACGCCCGGCAACGGACGTTAGAGCGGCCGCGGCCTCGGACCGCGGAATTAAAAAATACAAAGGTCATTTTCTTAAAAATATATTCAACAAATACCTTTCAAGTAGGTACACACTTACTTGAAAGGTATCGATTCCCACAAACTTGCCCAAGACATATCGCGAGAAATAAAAAAAATAAAAAAAAACTTTCCGTGAAGAGCTAGGTAGTCTTCAAGCATCTGCCCAGTTCTTGAGCGAGCAAATTGACACCATGGAAGCGTCCGTTAAACATCAAGATACTCGAATTAAGGAACTGGAAAATAAAAATACGGACCTCCACAATAAAAACAAGAACCTGTAACTCCGATTGGCGGTACTGGAACAAGGTATGGACCAAATGCAACAGAACACTTTGTCATCAACCCTTGAAGTGGCTGGCTTGCCGGAAATCTCGCCGCCCGAAGTTCATGAGGTTCTGACAGCAATTGCTTCCAAACTCGAATTGGATGTCTCAGAAATCCAGTCTTCTTATCGTATACCCGGAACCAAGAACAAATCGTGTACCGTAGTAGCTGAAGTGAAATCAAAAAATACCCGAAACAAATGGATTGCTGCATGTAAAACGAAAACCATCACAGTTGACCAGATATACTCGGATGTCGCTGCAGATCAAGCAGATAAACGTATATACATCAGAGAAGCCCTCACCAAGTATAATAAGACCCTCTTATACAACACGAAACTGCAACTACGGGAAGTTGTAAATAGCTACTAAGTCTCACTATATACCTATTTATATTCAATCAACTACATACTAACACTAAATTATAAAAATAATAATTCATGGAAGAACCTCATATTAAAGAAATACTCAATTGTAAATCGTTAGAATACTTTTTCGAACATTTACCTTCTAAAAAGAATATAAAACTATCATGTCTATACATTCCCTTGAAACCCCGCGAGACACCGGGGTGTCGCGGCGCGCGCCGTTCCGTCAAGCCCCGAGAGACACCCGGGTGTCGCACCTCCCCAGGCGACTTTAAGCCTTATTGTAATGTATTTACGTTCTACTTTTGTATGGAGAAGTTTGATGACATACGTTCTCTATAACATTTCCTTGCCATTTGAAGCATAACTTTATAATATCTGTGGTTCGATTTTTTTTTTCACGGCATTGAAAGTTGATGATGTTTGGAGAGTACGTCTCAGCGTCAGGTCTATAGTGCGTGTATTTTGAGTGAAATACTGTGATTTATTCACGTAAGTAATGTTTTCTTATTAGAAATATGATTATTCGGTTTATAATGATTCTATTTAGGTAGTAGTTTTCAAAAAAATACATCGTTATAACTAATATATGAAGCCCTAGAAAGTTACCGATTTCCGAGTTATTTTTGCGATGTTTGTCAGTGAATACAGTGAAAAGTATAAAAAATTATAAATAAAGATACTTTTTATCTCTGTAAATCGTTTTGAGAACGATAATGTACGTAATTATATATTTCAGTGTAATAATAGCTAGAAAAAATTTGGTGGAAAACCGTTATAAATTGGCCCGTTGATTTTACGTTTCGGCGGGTTGAGTTTTATGTGGTGTTATTATAAACACCTTGAGGTCTTTTATCAAAATATTTACGTTATTAGATAGCATAAGTCCTTGTTCTTTGAAATTCATTTGAATTTTCTTGAGATTCAGTTGAATTTCTTGAAATTCATTTGAATTCTTTAAATTTAGCTAACAACGTGGTTTCCAAATTTTGGACAATTTATAATAAATAATTTGTTTGCATTATTATTCATTTTTTGATGCTTGATCATCAAATATATATCAATAAAACTATTGCCGTTTACAGAATCGTAAAATATGGTTTGGTTGTAGAGATATTCCTTTTTTTCTACGAGATGGTAAGACAACGTCACGATGTCATCACCCGCCCGTGCTCCCAAGACTTTTTTAAGTTTTTTGCGCGTGGGTATTAAAAATTTTGTTAAATTACTGCAAGTTATTCATAGCTGTCCATTTCCTATAGACATTATTGTTCTCACGGAAGTAGGTATTTCTGATAATATTGTTCACCTGTATAACATCCTTACCTATACCCAGTATTCAGAACTTCGCACTAATAAAAGGGGTGGCGGTATAATATTGTATGCTAAAGACTACTTAAAATTTACTCCGATTCAACATAAAACTTTTACATTCGAAAATTTGGCGGGTATTTTAAAAATTGGATGTAAACAAGACGTTTTAATATGTTCTATTTATAGACCACCAGCTACTAACAAAACCTTATTTGTCAATGAAATAGGTAAATACATCTCCAGGTTTAACTCCAAACCAAACCTTCTTCTTATAGGTGATACCAACATTGATCTGAAAAGCACATTACCGCATAGAAACTCATATTTAGAAGCAATGCACAGGCGCGGATTGATGTGTGGAATTACGGATTACACTAGGATCGAGACCAAACTAACTCTCGTCACGAGAAGTTGTATAGACCAGCGGATTGGGACGGTCTACGCGATTATTTTGCGTCCGTCCTCTGGAGCCAGCGCTGCTTTGTAGGAAAGGCTCCTTCGGATAGTGCTTCTGCTATTGCTGGCGAGATCAGTTTAGGGATGGATTATTACATCCCTTTCACTGATGTCGCCAGTATCCGCAGAGCCCGTCCCTGGTTCGGGCGAGATTGTGCCAAAGCTGTTCGACAAAAACAGTCGGCATATCGCGCCTGGATCAGGGCCCGGGCTGTGTGCGACCCAAACGTGGGCCACCTCAAAGCAGCGTACAACCGGGCCACAAAGTCGAGTAAGAGGGCCTTTAAGAGAGCGGATGCCCAGCGCGTCGCGCGGCTTGGTCAGGAGCTCACTTCCCATCCCACGGGCAGCCGTGGATTCTGGCAACTGGCCAAAGCCGTGCAATCTAACTTTTGTCAGCCCTCGCTGCCACCGCTGCGTTACCCAGATGGAACACTGGCTCACAAAGCACAAGAGAAAGCGGATATGCTCGCAGACCTCTTTGCGGCTAATTCCCGGGTCGACGACCGTGGCCTGCAGCCCCCCGCCATCGCCAACTGTGGCCACACAATGCCTGATATTGTTATCAGGCAATGTGATGTACGGGCAGTGCTGCGGTCACTCGACACGCGGAAAGCCAGTGGCCCTGACGGCATTCCGGCGGTGGTGCTACGAAAATGTGCAGCTGAGTTGTCTCCAGTATTAACGCGTCTGTACCGCCTGTCATACTCTTCAGGGCTCGTGCCGGAGGTCTGGAAGGAGGCGAACGTACAACCGATCCCCAAGAAAGGGGATCGGTCCGATCCAGGCAACTATCGACCCATAGCTGTCACCTCAGTCATTTGCAAGGTGCTTGAGCTCCTTATAAATAAGCAGCTCATGCAATTCCTAGAGGATCACTCGCTAATCAATGATCGACAATACGGCTTCAGGCCAAAGCGATCAACGGGTGATCTTCTGGCATTCGTAACGCATGTCTGGGGTGGGGCTATGGAAAGGCACGGCGAGTCCTTGGCTATTAGCCTGGACATCGCCAAAGCCTTCGATAGGGTCTGGCATGCTTCGCTCCTTTCCAAGCTTCCGGCATATGGTCTACCTCCTCAACTGTGCAGCTGGATTGCCAGCTTTTTAAACGAGCGCCGAGTGCGGGTCCTCTGCGATGGCCAGGCTTCTCGCTTCTTGCAAGTGAATGCCGGGGTACCGCAGGGGTCCGTACTATCACCAACTCTCTTTCTTCTGCATATCAATGATATGCTATCCCTCGGGAACATTCATTGCTATGCAGATGACAGCACACTGCACGGGAGTTACTCGGTTCGTCCGACGGCGGGGCGATCTGAGATTGAGGAGGAGAGACGACGACTCGTGGCTGATCTCGACCGTAACCTCGACAGTATCTCTCAATGGGGTACCGAGAACCTGGTCGAGTTCAATGCCCGCAAAACACAGGCGTGTGCATTTACTGCGAAGAAATCCCCTTTCCTTCCCCTACCCTCTCTTCAGAATGCATTATTACCAATGAAGGACAACCTTGATATCCTTGGCATAGACGTTCGTCGAGAGCTCAATAATAAAAACTACATCGAAAGATGTATAGGGCTAGCTTCGCGGAAACTAGGAATACTGAATAAGGTAAAGAGATTCTTTACACCGGACCAGAGGTGTCTGCTGTACAAGACGCAGATTAGACCCTGCGTCGAATACTGCTCTCACCTCTGGGACGGCTCCGCGAAGTATCTGCTGGACGCTCTCGACGCTATGCAGCGACGGGCTATCCGTATTATTGGTTGTCCGGAGGTAACGGGAAGCCTTGAGCCGCTAGCTCAGCGCCGAACAATAGCTTCCTTGGCCGCATTCTACCGTATTTACCACGGCGAGTGTTCTGAAGAGCTCTTCAATCTGATCCCACCCTCTTCCTTCCGATCCCGAACGACTCGTGCCGGGCAGAGATGCCACCCCCACACAGTGGATAGCATGTTCGCGAGAACCGAACGTTTTAAACGTTCGTTTCTCTGCCGAACGATAGTGGCCTGGAACGCCCTGCCTGTGCACGTGTTTCCTCCCACATATAATCCTGGGTTCTTTAAGCGGAGCGTGAAGAGGCACATCAGTAGGTCGTCAAGTTGAGGGCCACTCTCAATAGTAATGTGTGCTGTGAGAGTGGCCCACAATCGCTAGACGTCGTCACGACTTACCACCAGGCGGGCGGCGTCAATTTGGCGAACCAAATATAAAAAAAAAAAAAAAAAAAAGACCATATTTTTGCCCGTCTTCCCACATTAGATCCGTACTCGGCGGCGCTCAATATTGTACTAGCGGACCATCGAGCCGTCTTGCTTACCTGTGTGGATGACTCTGAGCAGAAGCATATACAGCGTGTTTCAAAAATAAACATTGACTATAAAATATTTACCAAAGAACTAAATAAAATTGAATGGAATCAAACTAATAAAATGACTTCTCCGACCGACATATATAACTTTATCTCCGAATCGTTTGCCCAGGCGCGTAAGGAGGCAAGTAAAGAGAGCACCTATAACATACGACCTAAAATCTTTCGAGTACCATGGATGAACGACAATATCATGCAACTTTGCGATAAACGTGATGAACTGTTTCGTCTTTGGAAAAAAACTCCAACAAACCTGCAACTAAAATTAGATTATAACAGAACTAGGAATAAAGTGCACAGTATATTAGAAAAAAGTAGAAATTTATATTACATTAAAAACATTACAAATAATTTTAAAAATTCAAAAAAGATGTACCAAATCATTAATCAGATGCTTGGTCGAGTAACGTTAACAGTTGACGAAATAGTCGTGAAGGCATTCGAGACCCAGGGATGCAGTATTAAGACATTAGCCAATAACTTTGCCGATGGTTTTAACAACGCTGTCAAAAAGATTATTCCAAACTGTAGTCGTAAATTACTAGATCCAGAAATTAACTGTAAACCTCTCAACGCCTCAATACTATTCCAACAAGCGACTGCAGACAAAATTCAAAAAATTATTAAAAATCTTGATTTCAATAAAGCACCAGGTGACGACGCCATTAAAATTTCCGAAGTAAAAATAATAAATAAGGACTTATCCATTGCATTAGCTAACCTCGTGAACACTACTATTAGATCAGGAGTCTACCCAGACGCTTTGAAAAAGGGCTGCGTCCGGCCCGTTTTCAAAAAAGGGAAACGCAATGACTATGATAATTATAGACCAATAACTCTACTCTCTACAGTAGATAAAATTGTAGAAAAATACGTATGTGAACAAATACATACCTTCTACAGCAAACATACAGTTCTTTGCCCAAATCAATTTGGATTTCAAGTGGCAAAGGTACAACGGAACTCATATCAAACTTTACAGACGAAGTTAATGCCCATTTGAACGACAAGAAACACGTGCTGGCCCTATTTATCGACTTCTCACGTGCGTTTGATACCTTAAATCATTTACAGCTTGTAAACAAGCTTCAAACGTGCGGTATACGAGGCCCCGTACTTAGTTGGTGTGAAAATTACCTAAACAACCGAACCTTCCAAGTAAAAATAAATGACACTCGTAGTGACACGGTGACCACTACTGAGGGAACGGCACAGGGATCGGTGATTGGGCCGTTGCACTTTTTGACATACATCAATGACATGAGTCATCACCTGGAGTATTCCAAATGCTACCAGTTTGCTGACGACACGTGCCTAGTGTTTGCCGATAAGGACCCAAACAAAGCCTGCAAACTGCTGCAATGCGACTTCAATGCATTAAACAAATGGTGCCATGACAACGGTTTAGTACTTAATGCGAACAAGACGAAACTCATGCACATCAAGTCACCTTACCTTAAGCACCCGTTAACCAACACAATAACGGCTCATGACCACATATGCCTTCACCGCGGCCTACTCACCGTCCCCTCCTCCTGCAGTTGCCCAGTTATCAAACTCACCGACTCACATACTTACCTAGGTCTCAAAATTGATCGCAGCTTTAACTGGACTCACCATATAGAACACGTTTGCAACAAATTGAGACAAATCCTGGCCAATATTAATATGTTAAATAGGCGTATACCATACAATGTCAAACTAATGTTATATAATTCACTGGCTGAATCCCATGTCCAATACTGCCTCAGTAGCTATGGCCGTACATATAAAACTCACTTGAATAGAATCTACAACTTACAGTTACGAATATTAAAGACAATACCTAGTATCACCTAAAACTAAATTGCAATATAAAAATGACGAATTGGGCCTCTTTAAGCATTGTAATACATTACCCGTTCACCTCCAATATAGACTAAATCTAATTAAAGAACAATTTTTTAATTCCAGCATATCCACAAAAGTAGAACATGCTGTATTTACGAGAAGTGTTACTCATAACAAGTTATGTACTATGCGTGCCGATAACACATTCGGTGAAAGAACAACTCGTTATTTAGTTCCTCGCTTAATAAATAAACTACCCTCAGATTTGCGGAATAATATTACCGAGGAAAATATCAAAACAGTACTAAAAAAATCTTTCGAAACAACGTTGAAAGTATCTTTGAATGCTAATGTCTGTTCATTTGCTTGTTACATACTAGTTGGTTTGGGATTGGAGGGATTGGGATGTATATTGCCTATAATTACCTACATATTGTTAAATAGGTTAGTAGCTAAACTTGTAGGCTCAGACTAAAAGAATAACATAGACCAAAGACCTTATAATACAACGGACATAGGATCTAGAACAAATCGCAAGAAAATAATGTCCCGAGTCGACCTATACATTATACATAGGCATACATAGATATAAACAAATTTCATATTAAAATTTAAACCTTGATTCAACGGAATAGTGTTCACTTTTGTTTGCACTAATTTATCGCATAAAATAAAATAAAATTATAAAATAAAATAACGTTTATTATCTTTGAAATTTTCAGAAAATTATTTAGATTCGTCAGAAGTTGGTGTGACTCTACCGAGGGTTCCAAAATGCAACGAGACTGAGAAGAGCCCTCAAGAAACTCAGCTCGGCTTTTTTCAAAATATTTCATCTTAAATCTAATACAGAGTTATTTAGAAAGGAGCAATTCGTTACGTTGTTACAACCAGGCCGCCTTGTCATCTAAGAAATCATTAATACTATAATAAGCTTTATGGCACAATTTACTTTTTATTAGTTTTTTAAATTTATTGACAGATAAATTTGCTATTTCGGTTGGCAATGTATTGTACATTCGAATAAAGTTCCCCGCAAAAGAATTACTCACTTTATGAAGCCTAAATTTAGGAACAGCCAGTTTATCCTTATTTCTTAAGTTTAGATTATGATTATCACTATTTTTCACAAATTTACTTTTGTTCTTGTGGGTATACAATAAAATTTCATAAATATACTGTGAATACACTGTAAGGATGTTAATATGCTTAAACTTATCTCTTAATGACTCCCGAGACCCCATTCGATAGATAGTCCGGATAGCCCTCTTCTGCAACACAAAGATGCATTCAATATCGGCAGCGTTACCCCACAGTAGTATGCCATATGTCATGATACTGTGGAAGTAGCTGAAGTAGACAAGACGCGCCGTTTTAATGTCTGTAAGTTGTCGGATCTTTTTGACAGCATAGGCTGCTGAACTAAGCCTGGCCGAAATTTTCCCGATATGAGGCCCCCATTGCAATTTGGAGTCTAACGTTATGCCCAGAAAGACATTACGTAGCTTCTATCTGTCCGCCTGACTAATTCACCTTATGCAGCTTATACTTGAACTACGTGAACATAGAAACAATGGAGTAGGTTTATTTTGTTAAAGTCTTTTAAGGATTCCATGATATATACCTACGTAGGCGTAATAATTAATGTAAGACTACAATAAATTCCATAATCTTATAAATTGTAATTACTTGTTTATGTTAGACGAAATAAGCTGAAAAACTAATTAACGACTGACAAAGATTTTTTTTTCGAGTCAGTTTCATAATAAGTAACTGTAGTGTATGAATAACAAAAAGGGAATTAATGAATTTAACTAATTATAATATTATAAATGCCAAACTTCTTGCGGGTGTCAAAGTTCTTCCGCTTTCATTACTATTTTCATAACGCTATGTCGCTACGTCTACTACAAGATAGCCGTGTTTCAAGTGACTGAATTAGTTGCTAAAACTGCGCATCATTAATTTATTTTTATCTTATGGTTAATTTTTGGGATACGAAATTATTGGCTACTAGCTGATCACCGTGACTCCGCCCGCAAGATATAGTTATCTCGGCCCCGATTCCCGTGGGAATACATTACCGAGAATCCAAATAAAAAGAAAATAACAGTACATACACGAAATAAAATGACATGTGTAATTATATTTATGACAAAACAATGATACCCTGTGAAAATTAAAAATATTTTTGGGCTTATCTCCTCCATTCAATCAAGGGATTCTTGTACAAGTTTCATAAAGATCGGACCTCTTTTTGTTATGTCCATAAAATGAGCCGAACAAACAAGATTGTTATTTTTTGGATCAAAATATTCTTCTCGCCGTGCTAGGGCAATAATATTTTTCCATTGTGCACAGTGTACTGGATCCCGAGGAAAACTGAAATAGATGTTGGTTCATATAACGAAAAAAAAATCATAAAGAGTCAAGGCGTCTCCACTATAATCTTTGTTCCAAATAGTTTTATCGCTATCGGTAATCCGAATAAATCTGAATGGTCATTTTGTTAGTACATTATTCAGTGAAAATGAAATGGTCTCTTTCTTTTTACTGAGCTTGGGATGAGTTCGAAAGAGACAGATAGGTACTTCGGTATTGGACTGGATTGCAATATTTACTTTTGTCTTTTAATTTATTATCGACGAAATACTGTATTTTAAGTGAAATAATAAATTGCAAATAATAAAACAAAAGCTTATTTACTGAAAATATGATACACCGTCTTCAATTTGCTTTTTTTTCGTAGTTTTTACACGTTTTTACAATACAGTACGGCATTGTGCAACGTGTTGTCGTTCAGTTGTCAAAATCAAGACTGGCGCGCGATTGTTTCTCTTTTAGCGTTTTGTTTCTCTTTTAGTTCGGACACTTTTGAGCGATGATCCGAAATCCATTGTATTTAAAATCATTGACATAGACGGAACGAATAGAACTAGCGAGTGAAGCCGCCAAAAGGGATACTATATAGCAATGGGATACCATTCGCTCGCTACTCCTTTGTGAGCAGCGAATGTGTGCGCACGTGCGATCACGGTTGAACAAAATATTATAAAAATGCCATATTGTGTGGTGAAAAGGTGTAAAAACACTTCAACTATTCATAGGAAGAATGCTGGATTATCGTTTCATAAGTAAGTAACTATTTCTTATTAGATTTCATAACATTTTTCTAAATATTTTAGTTGCACAAACTAGGAACACAAAACCTCCGCTATATTATACAGAGTTGCCATAATTTTTTCATCATTTCCATAAAATATTTTGCAGTATTTATGGGAAATTATAAAGTACTGACTAAAAAAAAGTCAGTGTCATCAATGTACCATCTCGATGTTTCTAATCATCATCATCATCATCATTCGTGCGTTAGTCCCGAACTCCCGATCACATCTGTGTGCGGGATCTACTTAATACGTGGCTTGGGTATTTCGGCAATCTTGGAATACCGCTGTCTGACCTCCCAGCCTGTGTTAAGATCCAATATATTTATGTTACTGTGTCAGTAGTTTAATTTCAGTCTAACACTACAAAGGCCTCAGTCTCAACCTAACGACTATTGATATCTAGGACCGACGTTTTACGTGCCGTCCGAGGCACTGAAGCGCTCGAATGGAATACCACTTAGTGGTCACCCATCCAAATTACGACCGCGTCTATGTAGCTTAACCCACTGATCGTTTAACGAAAAGTGAGCGCACCTGGCCACGAGAACTTCAACTGTTGTTGTGCGTTGTGATACATGAATTGTTTTAACCGACTTAAAAGAAGGAGGAGGATTCGGATATTCACTTTTTTGTTTTTTTTTTAATTTAATTTTAACAGACCCACGCACGTCAAACTTATAATACCCTGAGGTTTTCTAAAACGTTTACTGTTTGTTCTAAGCTTAGCTGTTGACATTATTTTCCAGGTTTCCAATGGAACCTAATTTGCGACAGCAATGGACGAAAATATTAAATTAATAATTAAATTAATTATTTATATATAACTAAAAACGGTCTCCGTCGGTTACGCAAAAATGCTGTACCAACACTGGATTTAATATTTTGTGCACCTACAGTAATTGATTCTCCAAATTCATCGTGTCCCACTGAATCCATAGTTAATCCTACACACTCTAGACCAAGTTCTACCGTTGAGTTACCTGGCACATCCGCTAATCAAAATTCTCCAAGTCTGGCAGTAGCGAGCTCAGACCTTGATTCTATTTTCGACACACCTAGAAAAAATAAACTTAGAACTCAGTTAAGAAAACATCAAATATTGACAACAACAGCTAAAAAGAAAATTAAATCTTTACAACAACAAGTTCGGCGTTTAAAAAAAAAGAATCTATCACTAATGTCAATCCTGAACGAATTAAAACGTAAAAAATTAACTAACCTTGGTATTCATAAGAATTTGACAGATAATGTGGTATCAACTGAAATATTCCACAGAACGTACCTGCGCTCTAAAGGCAAGAAAAAGCTAAAATTTAGCCCGGCTATTAAAAAAATTTGTTTAACGTTAGATTTTTACTCCCCTAAAGCCTATGAATATGTGAGAAAAACTTTTAATACCTGCTTACCCCATAGAAAAACACTAGCCAAGTGGTATACCCATATAAATGGTGCGCCGGGATTCACTGAGGAATCTTTTACAGCTTTAAAATAAACTGTCTCCCACAATACCCATCAGCCATTATGTGCCTTAATGTTTGACGAAATGGCCATCAGGCAGCAGAAGCTATGGGATGGAAAGAAGTACATAGGGGGTCGTTGATATGGGTGACGAAATTATTAATTCTTCCCATTTGGCCTCACAGGCATTTGTATTTATGCTTGTGGGCATAAATTATAATTTTAAAATTCCTTTGGGTTATTTTTTAACAACAACTCTCACAGGGGAACAGAAGGCAAATTTAATAAAGACATGCCTAGTCAAATGTCATGTGGTGGGCGTAAAAGTTGTATCGCTAACATTCGATGGTCATGCAACTAATATTAGTGCCATGGAGCTCTTAGGTTGCAAAATCAGTGACGTTAAAAAATTAAAAACTACTTTTAAGCATCCCTCAGAGGACAGTCAAGTTGCCTGTTTCTTGGACCCGTGCCACGTTATCAAAATGATTCGGAACCAATTAGAAGCAAAAAAAAATTTTATACACGAAGAAGGTTCTGTGAGATGGGAGTATTTTGTAAAACTTAACAAGTTACAAGAAAGTGAAGGCTTACACTTAGCGAATAAAATATCGAAAAAGCATATACTTTTTAGAACACAAATAATGAAAGTAAAACTTGCAACACAACTTCTAAGTAGGAGTGTTGCCACGGCTTTAAAGTTGTGTAGAGAAGATTTAAAGCTCCCTGAGTTCCAGCAATCAGCTCCAAATGAAAAGTTTGTCGAGTTAATTAATAACATGTTTGATATTTTCAATGCACGGGCTATGGTACATCGTGGGTTTAAAAAACCAATTTATAGCGGCAATAAAAATGAAATTTACTCCGTTTTAGATCAGGTTGAACGTTATATATCGAATTTATATATAAAAACATTAACAAAACGTCTTGTTAAAACCAATGGTACACAAAAACATTTAATTACTAGTCTAAATAAGAAAGTTACTGAAACACGGAGTAAGACTGGGTTCTTGGGTATCCTTATTAATGTCAAAAGTTTAAAATTTTTATATGAATACGTAGTCGAAACTGAAAAAAACTTAGCGTTTATACCTGTATATAAATTAAGTCAGGACCATCTTGAAATTTTTTTTGGGTCTATTAGAATGCACGGTGGTCACAACGACAACCCAAACGCTAAACAAATTAAAGGAATATACCGTAAATTACTTACACATCTGGAGTTAAAATGCCTGGACACTGACAACTGCATTCCTTTAGAAACTGTTGCCATATTAACATGTACTTCTTCAACTCAATTAATAAATTACACATCTTCTTCTTACCGACATGAAGAAATTGAGCCGTCACCAGAATTGGATTTTTTGACGGTCGTATCAAAAGATGCTTCTGATTTAGCACGTAAATTAGATCTGCCCGATTTTAATGATATGCGCAGATTAATCGTGGGATACATTGCCGGAAGCGTTATCCATTATTTAACGAAAACTATCAAATGTGACGATTGCTTAACACATTTAGCCTCAATAGATAAACATGATCTCGATTTTCATAAATTGATTAATTTAAGAAATAAAGGTGGATTGTGTTATCCGTCACCGGATACTTTTGAAATTTGTTTAGTAGCGGAAGCAGTCATTCGTAAAATTATAAAGGAAAACATTGTGATAGTAACAGAAAATCAATATCGCTATATTACATCACAAATTCTAAAAAGATTTTTATACAATGCTACGATTTTTAAAAATATTGAAAATGATCATAATGATTACGGTCCTAGCCATAGAGTACATCTTTTAAAATGTGTTATAGAAAAATATTTATCTATCAGACTACATTACATATCAAAATTACAAACAATTTTTCGAGGTGCTGAGACAAAGCGTCATTATTACCGAAAATTGACACAAAATCTAGGATTATAGTTTCATACATTTGATTTACATACATTGCATACATACATTTTATTTTTTCTTCTTTACATGATTCATTCCGAATGTTAATTTATTGATAGTAAAGTAATGTATTTTTACTTGCATTTAATTTAAAACGGCCGTAAAATTTGCCCAACCATTTCGGAACACAAAACAGACAGACAAAAATTTAAAAAATTGCATTTTTGTAGTAAGTACGTTCCTATGCATTCAAAACTGTTATTTAACGTTACAAGCAGACACTTCAATTTTCTTTGCAGAGACGGTTAAATTTTTACGTTAAGTTAAGTTGTTCCGTATTTAAAAATACGTAAGATCATGTCATATATTTATCATGTATGTTATTTTTTGTAAATGTTTCTTTTTTTAGTTTAATTTGCATACTATTTACTGTATGTGCATCTTTATTTTGTAATTTAATTGTAATTTATACTTACTTCATGTATAGTCAACGACAAAAGCAGCTTAACCAATTCTTACTGTTGATCACTATAGCTGTTAAACCGATCACAAAATCATAAACAAAACACGAAATATATTTAATTGCTGTGGCACAAGCATTGGGATTTAAAAAAGATTAATAAATATTTTTGTGCTAATCAACTTTTGTCGTTGACTGTACCTTGTACTTACACTGGAATGAAGCTTTGTTCATTCATCATAAAAAGGATTCTTTTAATTATGAAAAAGAATTTGAAAGCTAGTAATTAAAGTGTGTTTGCTCAGTGTTTATCACGTTTTCATTTATTTTAACACTTCCCCATTTTAGGCACTTATTATAATTATCATTTGTGTAAATGATATAAAATAATTGCAGATAACATTTACTATAACAAATATTAATTTTCCATATATCCTTTTTCATATCCTTTTTCATATCATTATTTTTCATATTCCTATATAAAGAGTTTTGGGAGATTTTTTCATTTGCTGGCAACATTACGCACACGCCGTTAGTGGTATCGGTACACGGAAATCGGAGTCACACGCACACATTGAAAGTGTCAGTTGGCTTCACGTGTTTGTTCTACATGTTCCGTCTATGTTATTCTTTTAGTCTGAGCTTGTAGGTATTTGTTACATACCTAAGTGATTTGGTGGATAGCCACAGTTGTGTAGGTAGGTAGGAGGTAGGTACCACCAATTGTGGTTGTCTGCCGAACTCACAAGGCTTGTTATTTATTGTGTATGTAGGCCTCGACAAACAAAATATATTATGTTGTTTTAAGATGTTCAAGTAAGCTGACATAATTATTATTTAAAATTCATTTTTGTTAGCATAAGGACAAACCTCTGTGGTTTTTATTGTGCTAATTTGTATGTTACACATTGTAAATAAAAAAAAACGATAATAAATAAATAAAAAAATAAAAAACTTAAACTTAAACCATTTCCAATAATAATATAAAAAGTCACACGAAAGTAATAAAAAAACATGTAAGAAGAAAGATTTACCTACTGCAAAATAATTTTAACAAAACAAAAATAAAAAAGTCTACATAATCACTACCTATACATTTTTATTTTTTCAAAAATAAAAAAGTCACTCGGTAATAATTTAAATATAATTATGTAAGAAAAAATAATTTTACCAAATGCGTCAAACCCATTCTGACGTCATCGTCAGTTTGACACGCATTGTCATGGGTCACGGCTTCGATCCTGTTGAGAGCAACTAACTTTCTTTTTTTGACAAATTTTAAGGTCTAATTTCGGCCGCTGGACGACCACTAGTCCTGTTAATTTTGTGATGAGATCATCTTAACTTTTCTAATACTAAGCCAACCGTAGCACCACCCACTACTAACTAGTATTTGTCTTATTCAATCGTCATTTTCTATTGCAATTCTTGATCTTGTTTTGAGTTGTGTATTATTTTTAAAATTTGTCAACATCTTTATTTCATTTAATAATCGTAATAGGTTAGTATTTTTTTATTTAGCTTCTTATTTAATTCAATTCAATTCTTTGTTATGGCCTCTGCTTGCACTTGCAGCAACATGCCAATGACCAGTGAGTAAAGCGAATAACGTAGGAGATTTTAACTGTGGGTCGAAATATGATCGGTGGCCGACTTCTTATTTATTTTGCTTACGTAGTATTGTATTCTCTTTGTTTTGCTGTGCCAAGATATACTAATATACTATAGGTACAGGATGGAATTTTTTAATGACACCTGGAGTGAAAGTACTCTACATACTGAAGATAGACAATTTTACTCAAATAATACATTCCTTTATTTTTTAAAAGAAACAGAACTGCATTTACAGATTTTCAAAATTCGATTGCCACACCCGGGAATCGAACCGGGTAAAATCCAAAAAAATAACAGCCTGTACTTTTATGGCATCGATCGACAGGGTCAATAATAAGGATCAAATCTCTCTAACAAACGTGGTAAATTAAATGAAAGGAAAACCTTGAAATCTAAACTTGTAAATTCAATGGGATAAAATAAAGCACTTTTACTCAATGATCCATCAGATTACATACTTATGTTAGTAATTATTAATTATCGTTGACGTCATTTAGTCATTAAAATTACTAAGAACTATTTAAATAAACTATTTTCCACGTTCACCAAGAATAGTGTAAGCAAACTCATTGCTTTGAAATACAAAAAATATATTTTCCACGTGTTTATAATGCTGTCTGGACACAACTGCTTGAGGCATTTCTTCCATATTTTAATTAAATATGGAATATTTGAAAATAGAATAGTGAAATAGATCGTCCTGCATTAGTCTTTTGTTATTCACATTTGGTTGTTTATACAAATTATTTCATATTTGTCAGCTCACTGTAATAATGGCTTATCAAGAACAATTGGATTTAATGGAAGCTTATTTTTTAAATCACAAAGATGTAAATTTAGCTCGCGGTGGTATGGAGAGAGATATCGGGACCGACAAATACCAACTCGATTTGTTTTGAAGAGAATCGTTGATAATTTAAGAAATACCGGTAGTTACAAAAGGCAACGTCCTCAGCAGGACTGTTCCGATTTTGATGTAAGTGTTTTAACATACTTCGAATCATATCCAAAGGCTTCAAGCAGAGAAGCTGCCGAAGAAATTGGAACCACCCACACTCGCGTACTTAAAGTCCTGAAAAAGTATAAGTATAAATAAATGTTATCGTGAGGGTCGGTTGGTTCAAAAATTGCATCCTGGGGATCGTGAGAGACGACTACAATTTTGTCAAAGCATTCTGACTGATGTTGCCCGTAACCCCACTTTTTTTAAGTAACATTGTATGGTCTGACGCATAGATAACCTCCTAATAGATTCCGCATTACTGTAATTTTGTTCCTTACCGAGTTCACCTGTTATGGCGGAATGCGAGGGGCGCGTTCCGCCATAATCCGCGCGGTCAATCTTCGAATGCACCGAATACTAGAGATGGGATAGGGATGAAAATGTGTCGATAAAATTTTGATAGGTACTCGTATATTATAATTATATTTTTATAATTTTATTGTATCGATTATTCCTTTATATTCTTATTTTATACATTTTTAAATACATTTATAAAAAAATATAATAATAAATAAAAAAGGAATAGGTATCGGGACTTAATCAAGAGGGACAGACATTATCAACTCTCAGTTCCTATTTCCTCAAACTTTAAGTAAAAATTTTCTACCTATTCCGATCTCTGATGATCGCACATCTACCGAGCCTTTTCCCAACTCAGGATCAGCTTTCCAGTGTAACTGCGATGCAGCTGAACTTTAATATTTTCCGTGGAGCGACTGCCATCATTCTGATGTCCACAAACTATGGGCGATATCAAAGCTCTGTAGTTAGACTAGTTGGATTTTGATTTAGGGCCCCAAATACCCGTAACGACTGCCATAGATTTTCGTATAATAACCGGGACCGACGGCTTAACGTGCTCCCAGAGGCACGGAGGTCTCAATTTCTAAAAAAATGGTCACCGATCCTAAGACCGACCTGGTTAGATGTTTCTTAACCTTAGCAATGTGTTAATATACACGGTTACCACTAAGTCACGAGCCCCCCATCTCTGATGATGATACATTATAATTTTATATTTTTATTCAGTAGATGTGAAATAATATAATTTATATTAAGAAAGAAATTATAAATAGATCACAAAAACTGATGTCATCGGCGGGACTATAATTTCTTTCTTAATATTTTACGTTGTTATTGGTGGGAAACCAACTCTCCCCACGAGATGTTGCATCTACCCTTTTCTTTTTCCTCGGGGCATCCAGGAAACCTATAAAATAATATATATCTCAGTTACATTGCTAATACTAAATCACATTAGCTGCGAAACAAAAAATTTAATAATGCCAACGCACAAATTGGTCGCAAATAAATCACAGTTTACCGAAATTCAAGCGGGCGCAGTCGCAGGCGACAACATGTTGCTTATTTATAGGTACTACTTTTTAAAGCACCTACGGCAATAATACTGCAAAATATCGATGACGTACAATATCATACCGATATCCCATCACTATCGATTCAAGTGCTATTGTAATGTATTGTTAGAAAAGGATAGCTATTATAATTTGGCTAATGAGTGAAATAGTAATTTCAAAAAGACATCAACGGGTTCGAAATTGTTTGTGTTTATGTTCTATTACCAACCAGAATAAATTGAACTCCGGTGCCTAGTCAATTTATATCTACATTTATGTCTAATTTACTTACCGGTGAAATGTAATGCCATCTTTTTGGTAATTTGATGTCTTCGCCGACTTGCCACACCATTTTACGAAACAGGAAGCCATTTAAAATGTAAAATGCTCACAAAAACATTTTTTTTTAATTATATAATCGCACGTGGTCATAGGTCGCGAAGTTGGTTGTCACTGACGTCGTGATTTTAGGCATAGCTTTATATGCTTGCGAAATCAAGTATGAGTGGCGCGCGTTTGTTGCCCTGCATGCGGAATCTATTAGGAGGTTATCTATGGGTCTGACGAAACCAACTTTAGTAATAACGGCATGTACCTACAACCGCCGCAATAACCATTATTGATCTCAAGTGAATCCTGTTCGTGTTCATGAAACTAACAGTCAAGTAAGATTCTCTTTTAACGTCTGGTGCGGAATTATGAGAAATACAGTTGTGTTAGTCCACGTGTACGAAGGTCATCTAAACACTGTCAAGTATCTTGAAATACTGGACCTCTTAAGAAATGAGTTAAATGTTTTACCCGAGGAAGAGCGAAACCAGGTAATTCTACAGCGAGATGGTGCTCTAGCCCATAACAGCAGAATCACCACTGCCTATGTTAAAAACCATTTCAATACCTGGATTGGTACAAACGGCACAATCAGATGGCCTGCGAGATCACCAGATCACCCCTTTAGATTTTTTTATGGGATATGTAAAAAATCTAATTTACCAAAATTCCTATACAACTGTAAACGAGAACGGAGGTTCACAACACGATTTTGAATATTCATCACAACTCGCTATTAAAAGTTACTGAAAATGAATTCCTTAAAAGAATAAATGTCTGTGTCCAACAAAATGGAGCTCATTTCGAGCTAATTATTAGTTAGTATACCCTTTTTTTTCGTTCAATTAAAAAAGTTTAGATTTCATGGTTTTCCTTTCATTTAATTTACCACGTTTGTTAGAGAGATTTAATCCTTATGATTGACCCTATCGATCGATGCCATAAAAGTACAGGATGTTATTTTTTCGCATTTTACCCGGTTCGATTCCCAGGTGTGGCAAACAAATTTTCGAAAATCCGTGAATGCAGTTCTGTTTCTTTTTAAAAATAAAGGAATGTATCCTTTCATCCATCTCCTACTTTCCCTCCAGGTGTCGTTAAAAATTCCATCCTCTGTATATACCAACGGCGACAGCGTATATACTACGACCGCGTTGGTCTATGATATATACGTAGGTCACACTATAAGTTTTGCGTAACTTAAAAAAACATATTAAAACCAAAATATTATGTTTATTGCTTTTCAAAATACTCTTCTTTACATTTTAAACATTTTTTCATGCGATCGAACCATTTTTTAAAACAGAAGGACCACAGATCTGAAGCCATGTTTTCTACGTGCTGATTGAACGCTATCACTGCCTCTTCGGAGTTGGTAAAAGTGAAACCTCTCATCAAATCTTTGATTTTGGGGAAAATACAGAAATCACAGGGTGCTAGGTCGGGGCTATGCGCAGGACGGGTGACGAGTTGTACTTTTTCGGAAGCTAAAAATGACTTTGTTTTGTTGGCCGTGTGTGAAGAAGCGTTGTCATGATGTAGGAGAACGCGGCTTTTGGGTCGTCTTTCGCGAACTTTTTCTAACACCCTGGGTAAACAAATGGTAGAATACCACTCGGCACTCGGTACTCTTTTGATATTCAAGTGGAATTGTACAGATGGGACCCGTAGCTGAGAAAAAAACGCGATCATTTTTTTACCAACGTTTCTCACTTTTGTTGGCTTGTGCTCATTTTCAAACACCCATTCACAAGATTGTTGTTTTTTTCGGGTTCAAAACAATAAATCCACGTTTCGTCTCCTATGACAATGTCATAAACAGCATTAGAATGTCCGTGGTCGTACTTCAGTAGCATCTGTAAGCACCATTCCACGCGAGCCCGCTTCTGCTCCGCTGTCAGTTCATGAGGGATCCAACGACAACAAAGTTTCCGAACTTCCAATTCTTTTTTTTTTTTTTTTTTTTAATTTTTATTTAGGGAGCTTAGCCACAATTATGACTATGTCAACTTTCAATTCTTCGTGTAAAATTTTCTGGATTTGACTCATACCAATTTGAAACTTGTTTTTTTAGTGTGTTAGCGATGTATTATTATTATTTTGTTTTATAGTGTGTAAATAGATGTAATAGGTAACTGCACTATCGTATTAGGTATCACCTGTAATGGTAGTAGTTAGTTGTTGTAAATAAATAAAAAAAAAAAAAAAACTTTTAAAATCATAAAAAATCATCGCTCTAAAATCTTTTCGACTTAATTCCATTTTCGTTGCATACGTAGAACTTTGATGTGTGATAAAAACATTTTTTTTTTTTAATTTTTAAATATGTTATGACAATTCACACAACGCCATCTAGTCTCAAACTAAGCAGAGCTTGTGATATGAGTACTAGATAAACTGATATAAATACTTATATACAGATATTGGATAGAAACAGGCGTTACTTGGCGAAAATCCATGACAAAGCGATGGTAAGTAAAATGTTTTAAGAAAAACCTTTTTAAAATTTTTAAAATAGCATTAATTTTTCGCAGAAAAATTAATGCTATTTTAAAAAAAAATTTAAAAGTTTTTTCTTAAAACATTTTACTTACTTATATACATTTTTTTTTTGTAAATACATACATATTATACATAGGAAACATCCAGACTTCGGTACAAACGTATGTGTCATCACACAAAGTTGGCCCCGACCGGGAATCGAACCCGAGACTCCGGCGTCGAAAGCGGATGCGCTACCGACCACGCCACCGAAGTAGTCTATATTGACAAATGATTTCCCGCCAAGTGTTTTTTTTTTTTATTACTAAGGTTGCAACGTTTAAAAAAATATAACATTCGAAATTCAAATAGTTCCGATTAGCTAGAAGTGCAAAACTTTTAGTGTGCCCCATGTACTAAGTATATGACTTTGAAATGACATATTAACACAGAAATAATAACAGGAAAATGCAAAGAGATAAGTATGCTGATAATAAATTCTTTGCGGCACATCTCTAATGTAGTGGGACTACGGGTATTTTTTTTTCCCATAGTACCACCACAAGGCAGTGGGGCCACGGGGAAAAAAATCCCCGTGGACCCACTAGTGGGTCGTAGCGGTGGGACCACGGGTAAGTGCCCGAGAGGATAGAAAAAACCGTCTGCATGCAGTCTACACATTTCAATACTAAATCCAAGTTAATTTTCAATAATGCAAGACAGCCTATGTATGTACAAACTTTATCTGGAAATACTGTAAGTAAATAGGTAGTAGTACCTACTTAATTTCGTGATTCCATGGAATAAAACTTAGGTATACCAACCTATAGTGTACCTACAGCGGTCGCGCTTTCCGGTTGATTAGACCTACATTACCGCGGACAAGTTAGTCACACGCACCGTTTCGTTTTATTATAATACATACTTACATACAGGCAGTATTAAGTTACATATGCATTACCTACCTAGTATATAGGTAGGTTTTGTTTCATTAAAATCGGATGGCAGGAAAAAGGCCACATGCTGTGTGGAGGAGCTGTATCAGCTAAGCTTTTAAATATAAATTTCTGGTATTAAATATGACGGCAGTCTCAAGTGCCATCACCATGACTGATTGGTAGCTAACTATGCTACCTAGTTAAAGAAAGTAGAACTTTATAAATGCTTTTGTTTTGTTTATTACGTGGTGACCTCATCGCGCATTTTGTCGACTCGACAGCGAGGGTTAGCTGGACGGCTTAATGTGGGATTCCCGACACAGACGGACGTCCCTCCAAACAGACTACCCGCTAAACCGCCAGTGTTTCTTCTTCACCTCAGCCGAGCCACAGGAAGTCTTAAGGCAAATAATTGCTACTCGGTCGCCAGAGATCTCCTCGGGTGCCTCTAGTGTCTACACAGAACTAGCGCGAGTGCCCTGAAGCACTCAAGGGACTTTGGCCTTCTGAAGGCATTTAGTGAGGAGCGTATTCACATTCTGACGAATGAAACGCCCAAAAATATCTACTTATTATAGGTACACTGGCTGGTACCGCGGGCCTGCGTGACGTAGTTTTAACGTTCCCAATTCCTACGGGAAACTATTACTGGGATAAAATGTAGGTCAGTCAGGGATAATGTAGCTACATATCAGAGAAAGAATTTACAAAGTCAGTTAAGGGCCTGTTCAACGCAAACACGCACATAATCGATTATTTCCTCTTTCTCAAAAGTACTTGAGACTCAATGGTTTATTGAGTAGAATTGTCGATTAGAAATAAAATAACAGTGTAAAAAAGAATAAAAACAATATTTATGCTGCAAATTATATCTCTATACATTATATACATGTCATTACATGAGGCGGCAGATTTAATCTTAATACTATATAATTACTACAAAGAACGTGGTATATTTTAATACTTTATAAAATTGTTCAATATCTAAGTACATAACACGAGTTCTGATCTTGTTACCAGCCCTCTTATCATAGCGCTCGGAAGAGTTTGTCAACAACCAATAATATTGCAGGAAATTTAAAAAGTTTTTATTGGGCCACGTGACCGACATTTTCTGAAAAAAAATCTTCTGTTCCACACTGGTGTGACAAAATGGTGTGACGGTTAGTCATACTCCGTAAATTTATCGGCATTTTATTTCCGTAGAAACCCGACTCGTAACAATAATATACAACTTACCCGATTGAATGTTCCAAGAAACCAGAACTTCTGGTTGTAGCTTGCTTGTATGTTTGTAACCGACTCTTTTGGTTTCGATTTTGCCCCTTCGTCCACGTTCATAACCAAGATTTCATAACTGGTTATGAATATAGATTTATTTTCACTGTTTCATAACCGGAACCTCCTATTCTGTTATGATCGCCTGGTAATTTTTCAGAATAATGAGTTCAAACATTCAATCGGGTAAGTTGTATATTATGTTCCACTTTTTTGTTCCACTAGTTCTACTATAGAACTAGTGGGAAAAAAAGCGAATGCATTTCAATAATAAATATTCATTAATTCACATACTGTTACTTTAAGCGTTTCAATATAGTCGTACCTCCCAACTACCACTACATATTTATGACAATTTATTTCACTTTGGAAATGCACGCGATTTTCAACCTTAAAAAAATCCTAAAAATAAATATTTTACGACTGTCTTTTGTTTTTCCGATATAGGTGGACCACGGGCAATATAAATTTTAAAAATATACTTCATAACAGCTTAGGTGGACTACGGGAAAACATTAATACCCATGGTACACCCAGTGAAACTGAGGTGGACCACGGGGAAAAAAATTTACCCGTGGTACAACCAGGTGAACTATGCAGGTGGATCACGGGCAAACAGCGGATGGTTGACCCCTCTATGGATAACCCTCGATCTGGAGGCAAGCCAAAAAATCGAAAATTTGATTATAGGCCAAAACCTATGGCGTGGTGCGACGCGAAGCACCGCCCAATACACCGTACTAGTATAGCAGAAAACTTCAGACATCACAAAACAATAATTTTCTGCGATATCATTGGTCAGATAAGTCGACCGACTGTCGACTATGCGTAAGGCCGGTAGCTGCTTAATGATACGATGACTTAGTAATAAAGTGACCAAATGCTACCGATATTTAGATGATACAACACCTGTGTAAATATCCTATAAGTACTAAATAATACACATTGAAGGCGACACAAGTCGAACATATTGAGGACCACAACATTGACACATCAAACTTACAGCTTAAATATAAATAAAATCACTGTCTCACTGTTCTTTTAACATTTCTCTCACAACGCCAGGATTTTAATTACTTAGCCTAAGCTAAGATTAATTAATTAGAATTATTTTGTTGCCTTTCATCAACATTTATTCATCGCAAGGCAACGGGTTTCTAATTTTTTTTTTTTGCTAAATTACAATATAGGTATTACTTTTTATTAAATTCATTCGGCAATTTTGGACATAACCCATTATGTGTGCCCGGTGACGACAATAGGCTTGCCCCCTATTACATAAGACTAAAAATACTGGCAAATTGTGGGTGTGTAATGCACCTCTGCCTACCCCTTCGGGGGTATAGGCGTGATATGTGTCTGTCTGTCTAAAAATACGGTTACTGAGGTGGGTAGGTTTATAATTATATATACATACTTATACATATAAATTAATAATATAACTCATAATAGTCATAATTGAATAGAATTTACTTATGCTATACATACATACATCGAGTTCATATATTCTAAATAGTTTGACATAAGAGATATAAAACGTCGTATATATAACAACTAAACTAAGTGCTATAGCGGTCACCATTGCATGCTCAGGTTGATAATGTTGCTTTAAATAATATTTTTTTTAATGCTAAAGGAATGTTTCTATAACACGATCATACCTCATTCCCATCACTACCGCAGCTGTCAAGAACGTCACTATACAGTAAATAAATGCACACCAAAAAGTTGTTCTTGTCGCGCCATCTTTGTGAAACATATTATTGTTAATATCCTATTAATAAGTGATTAAAACAAGTAAAGTGAAATATATTACGTTTATTTTCAATGCCATTTTACCAAATAACAACAGGTTATGGGCCCAGATATAGCAAATAATTAATAAAAATGGCATCAAAATACGGCGTCCATATTGAGCCCCTACTGAAATCAAACTACGATACGTGGAAAGTGCAAGCCGAAGCTGTGCTTGTACGTGCTGGTCTGCAAGGATGTTTAAAAGGCGACGACAAAGAAAAGGACCTATTGGCCAAAGCCGAACTTCTCCTGATCATATCGCCATCCGAACTGCGACTTGTCAAATCTTGCAAAACTGCGAAAGAAGTATGGGATACTCTACAAAACGCTTATGAAAGCAAAGGACCCGCCAGGAAGGCAACACTACTTAAAAAATTATTACACAAGAAGATGCGTCAAGGGGAAAATACCCGAGACCACATAAATGAATTTGTGGATCTTGTTGACAAATTAAAAGATATGGATATAATCATTAATGAGGACCTTCTGAGCATTATGTTGCTTTATAGCTTACCCGAAGCTTATGAAAACTTTCGTGTGGCTATCGAATCAAGGGATAGGCTGCCATCGCTGGATGATTTAAAGATAAAAATCATTGAAGAGAGTGAGGCCCGCAAAAATAAGAGGTTAGAGTCTCAAGATGAAGAATCATTCTATAGTGGTAAACAAACAAAGAGATTTAATCCTAAATTTAAAAACAAAAATTTCAAAAATAATATACGGTGTGATAATTGTAAAAAACTCGGCCACAAAACTACTGACTGTTGGGGTAAGACTACATTATATTGTAAAGAAAAATTGTGCATGTCTGCTGAAGTAGAAGCCCAGAATAAATGGTGCCTTGACAGTGGCTGCACATCACACATGTGCAATGATAAAAAGTTATTTAAATCTATGGAACCAACAAATGAAGTACTGAAATTAGCATCAAATAAAACCGAGAAAATACTTGGTAAAGGACTTGTACAGATAAAAGTTAAAGGTGAGATTGTGGATTTACCAGACACTCTTTTCATACCAGAACTGTCCGTGAACTTGATATCTGTAGCTCAGGCAACTGACAAAGGTCATAGTGCAATGTTTAGAAAGAATACTGCAACAATTAGAAATATTCAAGGAAGAAACTTGGTAATAGCCAACAAAAGTGATGGGTTGTACTATATAAAAGTAGACACGAATCATAAAGAGCAAACACAAAATGCTATACCTATTGATTGTAATATTGACACCTGGCATAAGAAAATGGGTCATTTAAATGAGAAAGATTTAAAACAAGCTCTTCAATATGATACTGTCAGAGGAATGTCTTTTAGACAAGAAGAAAAACTATCTGAATGTGAAACTTGTTTAAAAGGAAAAATGACAAAATTACCATCTCCTAAAGAAAGACCAGAAGAATCAAAAGCTCGGGAGAAACTTCACACTGTACACACAGATGTATGTGGTCCCATGCCTGAAGAAAGCAATGGTGGCTACAGATATTTTGTAACATTCATTGATGAGTACAGCCGTTACGGCAGAGTTTATTTTATGAAAAATAAAAGCGAGGTATTAGAAAAATTTATAGAATATAAAAGGGAAGCTGAAAAATTCACAAACCTTAATATAAAAATACTACAATCAGATAATGGGACAGAATATTGTAACAAAGAATTTGATAAATTCTTAAAACAACAAGGCATAGCAAGACGCTTATCTGCCCCTTATACTGCACCGCACAATGGTTTCGCAGAAAGAAAAAATAGGACATTATTAGAAAAAGCCCGTTGTATGATATTAGAATCAAAACTACCAGAGAGTTTTTGGGCAGAAGCAATTCATACTACAAATTATATAACCAATCGAGTACCATCAAAAGCAACTAATGGCAAGACACCATTTGAAGTATGGGTTGGGTATAAACCCTCAGTTAGACATTTTCAATGTTTTGGTACAAAAACATTTGCATTAAATAAAACCAACAAAAGAAAATTTGAACCAAGAGCTCAAGCAGGAATATTTGTTGGATATTCTGAAAATACAAAAGGCTTTAGAATTTGGATTGAAAGCCTGAAAAGAGTAATCATCACTAGAGATGTAAAATTTTTGAAAACAATGTATTTTGATCAAAACGAAAAGGAAAGTAATGATAATATTCGCTCATTCACCCCACTTGATCTTGAACCTCTTCATGTACCAAATTCTGATGATAGTGAGGAATCTTCAGAACACGAAGAATCATCCGTTGAAGAACATGAAGAAAGAGAAAGTGATCATTATCAAGTAAGTAACCTACCTAATGATGATGTGGACACATCCACACAACCTGACATAGAAAATGACTGTCCGTTAATACCTGAAAGAAAAAGTAGACCTGAAAGGGAAAAAGTCAAACCAGTATGGACAAAGGATTATTATTTAGGAGACTTGGAAGAGAGCATGTTATCTAAGCAAATATATAGCTCTGAGGAAAATAATGAAAATGATCTAAGCTGGCATGAAGCAATAAAAGCGGAAATAAAAGCACATATTAAAAATGATACCTGGAAAATAACAAAGAAAGATAATAACACAAATACTATTGATTACAGAATGGTATTAAAAGTGAAATCAGGATCAAATGACGAAGAGACTAAAAAGGCTAGACTTGTTGCACGAGGATTCACTCAGAAACCTGGAATAGATTATACAGAAACATTTGCCCCTGTTGCCAAATTAAGTTCCATTAGGTCAGTTTTGGCAATTTCAGTAGAAAAAGGAATGAAACTAGCTCAATTAGATGTCACAACAGCTTACTTGAATGGTGAACTGGATGAAAAGATACAAATGAAAGTACCTACTTACTTAGAAAAATATGTGACTGAAATTATGGTCGAAGAAAGTACAGAAGATGACTTGACCATTTTCAACAAAGCAAAAACAATGCTAGAGGATTTAAGAAATCACAAAGGACATGAAGTATGTCTACTTAAAAAATCCCTGTATGGTTTAAAACAATCAGGAAGGCAGTGGTACAAAAGACTGGATTATGAATTAAGAGCCATTGGTTTTATACCATCTCAAGCAGACCCTTGTGTTTACACATGGAGGAAAGGAGGAGATGAGATCATAATCACAATCTATGTTGATGATCTGATAATATCATATTCAAGTGAACAGAAATTAAAAGAATTAAAGAAAATGCTTCAAGCTAAATTTGAAATGAAAGATTTAGGAGAACTAAAACATTGTTTGGGAATTGATTTTAAATGTGAAAATGAATATATAACAATGGACCAAAATAGATACATCAATGAGATGCTTAAAAAAATTTAATATGCAAGATGCTAAACCTATTTCAACTCCATTAGAAACTGGATTGAAATTAAAGAAGGAAGAAAATCCTAATAGTAACTTACCTTACAGGAACTTAATTGGAGGCCTTATGTATTTGTCAGTGGCAACTCGCCCTGACATTACGCATGCAGTGAGTTACCTGAGCCAATTCAACGCATACTATGGCAACGAACACTGGAAAGCTGCAAAAAGAGTTTTACGGTATGTAAAAGGAACTAGTAACCTAAAGTTGATATTTTTAAGAGATGAACATGCTGAATTAAAAGCATTTACTGATGCAGATTGGGCATCTTGTACCCTGGACCGAAGATCGTACACCGGTCACTGTTTCTTAAAAAATGGTGCTGCCGTCAGCTGGGAATCTAGAAAACAAAGAACCGTGGCCCTATCTACAGCTGAGTCAGAATACATGGCCTTAACAGATTGTGCGAAGGAGGCAATGCACCTAGCACAACTAGTAAAAGACTTAGGAAGAAGTCAAAATGTAATTAAAATTTATAACGACAATCAAGCTGCTCAAAAATTAGCAATAAATCCAATTATAAGTACTAAATCAAAGCATATCGATATTAGACAACATTTTATTAAAGAAGCGATACAAAGTGGAAAAATTAATGTCAATTATATGAGGACAGAAGACATGGTCGCAGATATATTGACGAAGGCGCTGCCTCGGCCCAAGTTTGAAGACTGCCGCAAAGGCTTAGGATTGAAATAGGCGGTATTCCGTGAGGAGGAGTAAAGGAATGTTTCTATAACACGATCATACCTCATTCCCATCACTACCGCAGCTGTCAAGAACGTCACTATACAGTAAATAAATGCACACCAAAAAGTTGTTCTTGTCGCGCCATCTTTGTGAAACATATTATTGTTAATATCCTTAATAGGATATTAACAATAAACAATAAACAATAACAAGTAAAGTAAAATATATTACGTTTATTTTCAATGCCATTTTACCAAATAACAACAAATGCATATGCCACTTGCATATGCGTAAAATAGAGATAGTGAAAAGTATAATTAATTAAAACATAATACCATAGCAATGTAATATTTCCTTGCTACTTTAAGCAAATCGCTGCATAATCTTGAAGCTTTGTTCACATACTTCGGAAAGAACTCTCATTGGCCAATTCCTAAATCTACCAATGAGATTTTTGCGACTGAGTTGACTTTTATTGACTGATTTGAGAATCCGCCAATGAGAGTTCGAAAGTCTACTGTCTATGCGTGGACATCCCCGTAGTGTGACCAGTGCTTCAAGCACTAGAACAAAAAAGATTCTTGCTGTAAATGCATGGTAACTTAAAAATAATCCTGTAAATTCAAGCTTCACACACTCTTATCGGACGCGACTCTTATTGGTAGATTCCGGAATCCGCCAATGAGTTCGTTTAGTCGCGAGAATCTCATTGGTGGCTTCGGGAATCTGCCAATGAGAGTTCGTAAGTCTATTGTCTATGCGTGGACATCCGCGTAGTGTGAACAGTGCTTCAAGCACTAGAACAAAAAAGATTCTTGCTGTAAATGCATGGTAACTTAAAAATAATTCTGTAAATTCAAGCTTCACGCACTCTTTTCGGACGCGACTTTTATTGGTAGATTCCGGAATCTGCCAATGAGAGTTCGTAAGTCTATTGTGCCGTCGTCGTCCGATAAGTGTGTGTGAGGCTCAGGTTGACAACACATTAGTCACTATGCTACCTGCTACCTATCCGGTATCGGAAATAACTTACTAAACGTGTCAACTGGCACATTCAAGAACGCGTCTCTTAAATTACCGCAGTTGGACAGAAGCGCTTCGTCGAAGTATTTGCTCATACTTTGTAGTAGTGTCTTCGAAGGGTCCGTCCCAATTACATACTCATTGATTGCTCTGTAAATTGCCTGCAATAATATACCGAAGACGTATCACTATCACTACATATTATAAAACAGTATGTATGCTTAGATCTTTAAAACTACGCAACGGATTTTGAGGCGGTTTTCACCTATGGGTAGACTGGTTATCGAGGAAGGTTTTTGTGTAGGTACCTATATAATTTGTCATGCGGGCGTCCGCTAGTTTGACATAATTTGAAAATGGATACAAAAGATTTAATAAAATCGGTCCAGTCGTTTCAGAGCACACGTGATTTTTCAATACATATATAAAATCACGGCTGTTTCTTAGACGGGGTAAGCAGGAGGCATGTCATACGCCCACTTATCGCCAGCAGCTTTGTGGGTAGCATAAGAGGTGGTTAGTATATTCCCGCTTATCGGAACTTTTATGTTGGTGCCTTGTTCGTTAATCGGCAGGTTATCATACATTGAGTGTTGTGATTTTTAAAAGTTAATCAATAATTTAAAAAAAAGTTAATGGGACCACATGGCTGGGAAGCACCAGTTTTCAAATAAAATATAATCACCATAATTGGTTCATCCAGTAGAAAGTTCGGAGGTAGCAAACATGCTTTACTTAAAAAAAAACAGTCGAATTGAAAACGTAGGTATACTCGTTTTTTGAAGCCAAAAACTACTACTCAAAAACTACTACACCGATTTGGATGAATGGATATAGTGGTTCTCCGGGAAGGTTTTAGAATATAACTTGTCACAGGTGAAGCGTTAGTTAAATATAAAAGAATCAGAGACAATACCTGGAAGGCAGGTTGTTTATCTGTGTGAAAAGCCCTGCGACTGCCGTGTAGCAGGAAGATGCCTTGTGTAGTGGCGTCGGCGCACGCGTCGCCGTACATGCACTGGTCCGAGCGGTAGTTGTAGCGACACGACAGTACGTACACCGCGCGCGGGTGGTAGTGGAATATTATATTTATTATATCCTGACAACAATATTCATATGTCTGTGATATATTATAATTATTCTGAGTTTCTCTAATATTCTAATGGGGATGATGACTGATTTTGAAAAACTGTCCTAAAGTATCTACTATTACCAAAAAATATAGTATTTCTGCAGGATTACTTTATTTTTAAGTTCAAAATACGTTCCAAAACGCTCGCCGGTGTCATGGCGTCTGTTTGTGACGTCACTGACTGTGCTGTCAATGTATACCTATATACTTTATAGGCTTTGTACATTGATCAAACTTCATACGAAAACAAAGGGACGGACACCCCTCTAAGTATAAGTTGGTGCGTTACAAAAATGGAACTAATATAGTTGTATGGAATTATTGTTCTAAAATCCCGTTTTTGACGTTTTTTTATAAAAAAGTGGCGCCACCATTGGAACGCCAACTTATTAATGGCAACCTGAACATTCAAGACGTCGTGACGTCACGCGTCATTCACTCTGATTGGCGTTCAACTAAACACTTTTCCAAATCTATTTATTCTATATAATTAAATAAACACATTATTTTACTGATCTTTAACTACAGTCATAATCCCCGTTGTATTGTAGATATATCTAATATTAGTCTTGGGTTACTACCCGCATTACCATTACATTTGGTAGCTGGCATGAATGGTAGGTATGGTAAGTCAGTCGAGAAATACACTAGTTATCGATCAGCTGTTGTATTATTGAACTCCCGACATGCGAACATTACGTTGGCGACGAGGATGGGATGTACAAAATTAAACAAAAATTACAAAAAGGAACTGTAGAATTGGTCAAACTGTCAAATTTACGACTATTAAAATATCTACAGTAGATAGATACATGTTGCCCTTAGGATTTTTACCTATCTATATACTTAATACGACAATTTGTCTGTCTGTTTGTCCGCCGTCGCGTTTTTCAATTTACATACATGAAATATTAAAATATTCTTTTTTTTATTTGAGTCGATACAAACTTCGTCGGGATAACTAGTAATGTGTTATTAAAGATAGCACTAAATAATGTTGTGTAGTTAATTAAAAATAACAGTTAACAGTCATTACCATGAAAATTCAAGTTTACGCAAATTTCGGCCTAAAAACATGCATAATAATGTAACGCCATCTCGTAGCGAGTAATAAGACTACCAAACTCAGCGCCATCTAGTAGCAAATCGCAGTACTACTACGTAACGTCTTTCGGGAATGTTCTGTCAAGGTACTTCTATGTAACGTGTTATCTAGAAGCATCTCGAAGGTGTGGAATGTTCGCGATATTTCTTCCGTGAAAATTCCAGAGTAATCTAGAGTAATGACCGCACTATAAAGGCGGAGCACTTCGGTGGCGGATGATCAGTATTTCCAGAGCGATAATACGAGTTATACCTGCGAGTTCAAGTGCGATTTAAAGTGTTCAGTGAAGCTTATAGTGAAGTGTAAATTAGTGTTGTAATAAATAAAGTGTTTTGTGGTAGTTTGATCGGCATTTTCAATTCCGTAGAACCCCGGCTCGTAACAATTGGTGTCAGAAGTGGGATTTGAACAATGCCGGTGTTACCAAAAGAAGACACAGAGGGCGTCCGTACCAGGGGTCAGCGCCAGCAGGAGTTGGACAGCAGGCGCTTCGGAGGTAATACGCCGGAGAGGTTGGGTCGTCAGCAGCAGCCAACGGTGGAAGCTGGCCCGTCCACGGTATCTCCAGCGCCAGCACCTCCAGACTTTGCTGCGCTGATGGCGATGCTACAGGAGCAAGCCCACCGCCAGGAGGAGCAGGCACGCCGCCAGGAGGAGCAGGCCCGCCGGTTGGAAGAACAGCTGCTGCGTGACAAAGAGGAGCAGGCACGCCGCCAGGAGGAACAGACGCTCCTCATGAAAGATCTTCGAGCGACTTTTGGCAAGGAGATGAATGTGATGAAGGATCAAGTTCATCATGTTGAGAACCGCATCACGGAAGCCGAAACACGGATAGAAGATGTAAAAAACCAGATTACAGAATATGTGAGGAAAGAGCTGGGAAAGCTGGAGATGGGAATGTGACTTCCTTACCTGCTGTGCCTTCAGCACGTGGATTTAAAGTACCTCCATTCGATGGGACATCATCATGGTCGGCCTATAAAAAGCAGTTTGAGGCCGTTAAGAAGGCAAACGGGTGGAGCAAAGCCCAGGCCATGACTGCGCTTACATTGGGTCTGCGAGACAAGGCGTTAACCATCCTAGAAGCTCTCGCAGACGATGTATCCTACGAGCAGCTACTAGAAGCCTTGGAAACCAGATACGGTGACGCTCACCTGGAACACGTGTATCGTGCGCAGCTGAAGGATCGTGTCCAGCGCACTGGCGAAAACTTGCAACAGTGGGCCCTGGAAGTAGAGAAGCTGGTACTGAAAGCGTACCAGTCGGTACCTGCGCTCATCAATGGGAATCTGGTGCAAGCATTCATCGACGGCATCCACGACCTGGAAGTCAGGGCTGCTGTGAGGCTCGGGCACCATGAGACTCTCAAAGACGCCTTGGCTCATGCTTTGGAGGTCGAAGCCGTACGGAAAGATCATCGATCTCACCGCGTCAGGGAAGTTGTAGCATCACCGGCTCGCGACCGTTTCACGAGGTATAGCCCTAGGTGCTACACATGTGGTGAGAGGGGCCACCTTCGATCCAGTTGCCCAAAGCGGACTGCTGAAAGAGAAGAAAGTCGTTCCCAAGAAGATAGGGTGGCTAACGTCACCGCCCAGCAACAGCAGGGAAAACGAATAATAGCCAGGTCTGCGTGGCGGGTGCCGGCTGATGTTAGAAGAGCCCCAAGGGTTTCGATCTCACAAGCCCAGGATGGCAGATTCCATGGCAACGCAGACGCATTGTCAAGAAGACCTTGCCCTGAAGACCGTAAGCACTGTGCCAAACAGGAGATAAAGGTAGCTATACCTGTGAAGATGCTTAAAACGGATCTGAGCGAGGAATGGAAAGAAAGCCTACAACATGCTCAACAGGACGACGCAGACATCAAGCCAATATTTGAGTGGATTAAAGCAAGTGCTCCTAAACCCATGTGGAGTGACGTCGCTTCAATGAGTTCAATCACAAAAAGTTATTGGGCGCAATGGGACATTTTAGTTATTCAGGATGGAGTCTTGTGCCGCAAATGGGAAAATGCTAGAGGAGACAGCTGTCATTTGCAAATGGTCGTCCCTAAAGTTAAGGTCCCAGATGTGCTACAGCTCTACCATAATGGATGTTCAGGGGGCCATATGGGAGTAAAAAGGACTCTGTTGAAGATACGTGAGCGGTTTTACTGGATCCACTGTCGCGACGACGTTGAGGACTGGTGTCGCAAATGTACGAGTTGTGCTGCCGTGAAAGGACCTCATACACGGAGCAGAGGTGCACTGAAACTGTATAACGTTGGGGCACCATGGGAAAGGATAGCCCTAGATGTTGCGGGACCGTTTCCTGAAAGTGAAAGCGGAAACAAGTACTTCATGGTTGTGATGGATTATTTCACGAAGTGGCCAGAAGTCTTCGCTATACCTAATCAAGAAGCTACTACGGTCGCAGATAAATTAGTTCACGAAGTCTTCTGTCGTTTCGGGGTGCCTCTAGAAATCCATAGCGATCAAGGAAGAAATTTTGAATCTCAGGTGTTCCAGGAAATGTGTCGGGTCATGGGTACTCACAAAACCAGAACGACCTCTTACCACCCGCAGTCAGATGGAATGGTGGAGCGATTTAATCAGACATTGGAGAATCTGGCAAAAGTTGTGGAAAGCAGGCAAAAAGATTGGGACAAGCACATCCAACCGTTTCTTTTGTCTTACCGAAGTGCGGTTCATGAAAGCACGTCAGTGACACCAGCTTATGCGAACTTTGGAAGAGAATTACGGTTGCCTGCCGACTTAATAACCGGTATACCACCTGACGCTCCACGCAATATCACCGATTATGCGAATGACTTGCGCAGCAGGATGAATGACATTTATGAGCATGTCAGACAATCAGGTCAACAAATGTCTGAAAAGATGAAGACCCGTTACGACCGAAAGACAAACAATAAGAGCTTCGATGAAGGTTCGTTAGTGTGGTTACATAACCCAGTCCGCAGTAAAGGGAAGTCTCCTAAGCTGCAAGCTAAATGGGATGGACCATACCGAGTTGTGACCAAGATTAACGATGTCACTTACCGAATACGGAAGAGTCCAAGAAGTGCGCCAAAGATAGTTCATGTGGATCGATTGGCGCGATATTATGGGCCTGACAATGCTCGGGACGAGCATGTCTTAGGAGGGGGCAGTGTAACGCCATCTCGTAGCGAGTAATAAGACTACCAAACTCAGCGCCATCTAGTAGCAAATCGCAGTACTACTACGTAACGTCTTTCGGGAATGTTCTGTCAAGGTACTTCTATGTAACGTGTTATCTAGAAGCATCTCGAAGGTGTGGAATGTTCGCGATATTTCTTCCGTGAAAATTCCAGAGTAATCTAGAGTAATGACCGCACTATAAAGGCGGAGCACTTCGGTGGCGGATGATCAGTATTTCCAGAGCGATAATACGAGTTATACCTGCGAGTTCAAGTGCGATTTAAAGTGTTCAGTGAAGCTTATAGTGAAGTGTAAATTAGTGTTGTAATAAATAAAGTGTTTTGTGGTAGTTTGATCGGCATTTTCAATTCCGTAGAACCCCGGCTCGTAACAATAACAAGGAAATTACCTGATCACCCCAAGGAATGTATAGTTTCCACTTTAACATGATAGGTGTGACGTACTCCACCCAACCAAATGTTCGCATTCTAGTAAGATTCATAAGCATTACACCAGAATTCAAACCTGTAAGTAAACGATAGATAAAGTTTTTAAAGCATTCACTGCAAATCATCTTTATAATAATATATATAATTCTATTGTATGTGTGTATGTCACTGAACTGAGGAGTTCACGGAGGGGCTCGTGGTCTAGTGGTAACCGACAATGTTAACACATTGCAAAGGTTAAGCAACATCGACTCAGGCCGGTCTTAGGATGGGTGACCATTTCTTAAGACATTGACCCCTCTGTGCCTCGCAGAGCACGTTAAGCCGTCGGTCCCGGTTGTCATAGTAACATCTATGGCAGTCGTTAGGGGTAGTTGGAGCCCTAAATCAAAAATCCGACTGGTCTAACTACAGAACTACGATATCGCCCATGGGTTGTGTAGGTCAGATGGCAGTCGCTTCACGGAAAATATCGTGTTCAGCCGAATCGCAGTTAGACTGGAAATCCGACCCCAACTGAGTTGGGAAAAGGCTCGGTGAATGCTGAATATTATAGCAATAGTGATTATGATAATATTATAATATAATGTTGATAATATTATATTACTACTAGCTCTCCCGGCGAACTTCGTACCGCCTGAAAAAAGCCCTTTAAACCTTCCCTAAATTTGTACAAAAATTTTAAGACAAAAATTTGCCAAATCGGTCCACCCATTCCAGAGTTTTAGCGAGACAAACTAACGGCGATTCATTTTTATTGATATAGATAAGTTTCACCAAGTGCTGACAATTGAAACCATCAACTAGAGAACATTATATTTCTGACTTACTACTTACTAACCATATTTCCCATAAAAAGGATGTTTTGCAAACCGTGGGTACCATGACACATTAGGATTATCATCTTCTAGTGCCATTGCCGATATTTGAGAAATATTAAACTGTGTCAAATGCTGCCATAACTCATCCACTGGTCCAAGGAACACTGTGTCTGTGTCCACATATATCATTGCATCTATATGAGACAGCAATTTCTGAAAATATGGTGAACATTGGATTACTATTACTAGAGGTATAGAATTTTTATATTATAACATCCGTTTGACTATAAATATAGTTAGGAGTCAATATACTAAATTTCTTCTAGACACAGTCAGAATTGTCACATATACATTTTGCCTTGTTATAGATCTCGCTGATATTTTGCATCATCAGTAAGTAATGGGATTATGGATATTATAATTTAAAATACAGTTAACTTACAGGGATAAATAAACGTTGAGCAGCACATTTACTAAATAAGTTCATCCAATCAGCTGCATGTTCTTCTGGAAAACTTACTTTGTGCAATTCAAAATCTAGTTGTCGATTTGTTAAGCCTCTCCATCTTGTTAATGTTTCATTAAACAATGGTCTAAGCTTGTCATCCGCAAATATAATAAAGTAAAGAGGGGTGCGGGTAAATAACAGAGCAGACTTGACCACATTCAATGATTCATTAAACCTTGAATCACAAACAACGAATGATAGCACTATTTTATCAATTTTCTTCAATTCCTTGTGAGATACAACCCTGCAATATATTAATTTATTAAACTTGACTTTTTATAAATTTTCAACAACAAACAACCAAATAATCTTTATTGTACACAACATGGAGAATATATTTATAAAGGAGACATCACTTAAAGAAAGTACGGCGGCCTTATCGCTAAAATAATAATCTTTGCACTATAATAGTTTAAGTTATTACCTTTGTGATTTTGACTGATTTAAGTTAATAATTTTTTTTGTATTGGAATTACTATTTCTTGGATATAAATATAACACAGAAAAACCAGTCATTATGAGGAAGATCATAAGTTTTATATAAACTTTCTTCATTTTTCTATTTCCATTATTTTATTATCCTGAATATGTATAATATATTACTTGGTTATAGAAAAGCACTGCACCCATGATGACAAACTTCTTAATAATTTCTATTCAATCTGTATTATTTTATGGCAAGTTCTACCGATTTTAAGTTGATTTTCGACAAAATTAAAAAAATTACAAAACTTATTTTAAAATATTGTACCTATAAAAAGTTTGTTGTGAAGTCTGTCAAGTGTCAATGTCAGAATCACAGATTAAATTCTTCTAGTTTTTTTTTTTATTAATATTTCGCAGGGCTTCCCAGTCTTTTCTTTTTATGAAGCACTGTTCATTTTCAAACTACGCAGATGTCCGCGCATAAACAGTAGACTTGTGAACTCTCATTGGTGGATTCCCAAATCAGTCGCATTCTCTGTCCGCTCAGTCGCAAAAACTCATTGGTAGGTTCAGGAATCTGCTATTGAGAGTGCGCAAGTCTACCAACTATGCGCAAACATACGATGAATGTGAACGCTTCACAGTATTGAAAAGATATTGTCAAATCAAATCAAATCAAATACTCTTTACAAAAACAAACAAATATATACACATATTTTTAAAAAGAATGTACAACAGGCGGCCTTATTGCTAAAGAGCAATTTATTGTGTCATATATTTTACCTTATATAGACACCCTGTATGAACTACCATACGAGTTCTACTTCTGTGAATCAGCTCCGAATTAGAAAGACTTAGTTTTAGTACTCACGTTAATGTATTCATTATTTACATCGACACACACATTATATAAATGTTTAAATAACTTAAATTACATTGTTTTACTACGACATTTTTCTCTGCTTATTTTCAAGTGACAGTCCTATAAAACAAAATCATTCTCAGAATATTATTCAAAGATTACATTAAGAAGGTTGGTTTTCTACATAATGATACCTCATTTTAACACACCTCCTTCATTTTGTAGAAAATTATAAACAAATTCATCAACACTTCTTCTAAACTATTGTTTAGAAGAAGTGTTGATGAATAAAAAACATAGTACAATCAAAAATAAAATATATTATGTTCCATCTCTTCAATAAATTATAATTAAATTCTTATTAATATTAATCATAACAATTTGTGTGTCATTTATATATTAATAAATTCAATTCAATAACTGTCTTAGTTTTTGAAATTTTATTTTGCCTAACGCTTTTGTTAGTATATCTGCTAATTGATTATCAGTATTAATTTTAGTAACATCTATTATATTCTTTTTTTCATAGTCATTAACGAAGCTTACGTCATAGTGTTTAGAATTTTTACAGAATTTTCCATTCTTTGAAAATTAATGCTTGACATATATTTGTTAAAGCATTCATACCAATCTCTTGGACTTTCTCTTAGTCCGTATAAAACTTTTCTGAGCTTGCACACCTGATTATCTCCAATTTCATAACCATCTGGTGGGTATATATATACTTCCGATTTAATTGTTCCATTCAAGAAAGCTGTTTCTACATCCATGCATTCTATATGCCAACCTCTGACACAAGCAATTGACATCAGAGCTTTCATTGTTATCATTCTAGCCACAGGTGAGTATATTTCTTCGTTATCATTATAAACTTGTTGAAAACCTTTTGCTACTACGTGCGCTTTATATCTTCCATTTGACTTAATTCGAAAGATCCATTTCACTTCAATCACATTTTTATCAATTGGTTCGTCAACAATCTCCCATGTCTCATTTTGTTCTAAACTGTTAATCTCTTCATTCATTGCATTCATCCACTTGTTTGCTTCTAAGCTATTTATTGCTTCTTCGTAAGTTTCTGGTACACTGGCATCACAAACATTTACATAAACTACATGATCATTAAATCTTCCTGGTAGTTTTCTTTCTCTTTTCGGACGACTTGATCCAGTCACCTCCTTACTATTAAGTTTCTTTCTTTTATCTTCTTCATCTTCTATTATATCATAAAATTCTTCATCATTATCACTAGGTGGCGATCTTGATTTCACTTCTTCCTCAGTCTGTGTTTTCTTAGTTTCATCTCCTTTATTATCATTGTTTTCATCCTCATTGTCTGTATCTTCATTTTGAAATCGAATAACTTCAGCCTCTGGATTTATGAAAATAACATGCCTGCTTATTATAATCTTTTCGTTCACCAAGACTTTGTACCCCGTGTCTGTGTAGCCAACTAAAAAACCTTGCATGCTTTTCGGGTTCAGTTTTGAAGTTCTTTTTTCTTCAGATATTCGAACGAAACATTTGCTTCCATATAGTCTTAAATTCTTTATGTCCGGTTTTCTCCCATAAAATATTTCAAAAGGACTTTTCTTTTCTGCTGTATTTGTAAGTATCCGATTTCCTAAGTAAGCTGCTGTTAATATACATTCGGGCCAGTATTTTTTATTTAATTGTGCTTCTGATATTAAACATCTTGCACGATCCATAACTGTTCTATTGAACCTTTCCGCAACACCATTTAATTCGTGCGTGTATGCTGGTCCGGGTTTCAAATAAATTCCATTTTCTTTGGTAAAATTATAAAAATCTCTGTTAAGGTACTCTGAACCTCTATCACATCTTATCTCCTTCACTCGTTTACCAGTTTGATTTTGCATTGTATTGACATATGTTCTAAAACATTCAAAAACTTCATTTTTATTTTTTATTATACATACTACTGCATGTCTGCTGTAATCGTCGATAAACGAAACAAAATATCTCTGGTTATTATAACCTACCGGAGTAATCGGTCCATTCACATCTGTATGTATTATCTCCAAGATATCTGAGGCTCTTCGTCTCATGTTTTCAAAGGGTAAATTGGTCATTTTGTTTTGTAAACAAATTTCACACTGTACGTAGTTGTCGTTTAAATTTTCTGGTAACCCATTCAAGAGTTTATGCCTACACATTTCTTTTAGTTTTGAAAAATTTACGTGACCCAAAAGACGGTGCCATTTCTCTTTCGCTGACATATCCCGATTATTTGTGTTTACATATTTTTTGTCTTTGGATTTTATTGTACCTTCCAATTCATATAATTTATTCTTTTTCCTAGCTATCGCTATCAATGTGTGCTGTGAACTATATATTAGTGCGGTTTCATTTTTAAATTTAATCATGTTGCCTTTGTTTACAATGTTTGACACGCTTAGTAAGTTTCTCTTCATATCAGGAACATAATAAACATTATCAATGTCAATTTTTTGCAACTTACAGTTCACATCACAATACATTGTTATCTTTCCTATCTTATCTGATTTTAAAGCAAAACCATCACCTACTTTAATATTTACCGGATCATCTAACTTTTTGTACTCACAAAATAATCTGTCATCATTAACGATGTGGTCGGTGCAGCCGCTATCAAGAAGCCAACTCGTTGTATTTTCATTCATTCCAGCTGTCAGTACTTCAACATTGAATCCATGTGATGAGTTTCCTGCTGTGGATTCATTATGTATATTGTTACCTTGCTGACCTCTATAGCCTCTGTAATTACGTGCTCGATAACTTCGGTGACCTCGTCCACCACGTTGAAATCTTCGATAATGTTGACCTTGCCGACTATATTGTAGTTTGGGACAATCTCTCTTAAAGTGCCCTTCCTTATTACACTCATAGCAAGTTTGTTTATACAAACTACTGCTTGCGAAGGTCTGCTCGTCGCATTCGGTATTCCTTGGTTCATTCTTTTTGTATTCCAATATGATCTTCGATTTGACATATTCAACTGTTTGGTTCTCCTTGGGCATAGCGTCTACTATATTTACGATATGTTCAAATTTGGATGGTAATGACAACAGTAGATAATTTAATCGGTCTTCTTCGCTCACATTTTCACCTGCTCCTTTTAAATCATTGATTTGCTTTTCAAAAGTTTGAAAAAATTCGATAGGATTCCCATCTCTGAATTTCGTTTCCAATATTTTCCTTTTCAGTAACAGTTTATTGGCACATCCTCTAATTAAGTATAAGTCATCCAGTTTTTTTATCATATTAAACGCAGTTTCTTCCGAAATGATGATGTCTAGCTGTGAATTACTGATGCTGTTTACTATGTAGTTTTGAGCTTTCAAATTAGTTTTCTTCCATTCATTTTCGGGTATTTCTTTCGGTCTTACATCGTACTCTGTAGCCTGTTCACAATTTTTTAATTGTAGCAACAACTAAATTTCTCTAAATTTCCATTTCTCGTAGTTGGACCCATCAAATATTGGTTTTCTTCCATTCATTTTCTGGTATTTCTTTCGGTCTTACATCGTACTCTGTAGCCTGTTCACAATTTTTTAATTGTAGCAACAACTAAATTTCTCTAAATTTCCATTTCTCGTAGTTGGACCCATCAAATATTGGTAATCTAAATTCTTCTTTTCCTTCCATATTTATTTTTATTCCTTCTAATTCAGTAGCTCGTCAGCTCTGCTACCATGAAAAGATATTGTGTCATATATTTTACCTTATATAGACACCCTGTATGAACTATACCAGTTCTACTTCTGTGAATCAGCTCCGAATTAGAAAGACTTAGTTTTAGTACTCACGTTAATGTATTCATTATTTACATCGTACACACACACATTATATAAATGTTTAAATAACTTAAATTACATTGTTTTACTATGACATTTTTCTCTGCTTATTTTCAAGTGACAGTCCTATAAAACAAAATCATTCTCAGAATATTATTCAAAGATTACATTAAGAAGGTTGGTTTTCTACATAATGATACCTCATTTTAACAAGTATAAAGTTAAAGTCAAGGCCTATGGTCAAAATATACAACATTTATAAAAGAAATTGTCCTCAAGCCCGTTTTTTTAAAGGTGAACGCGGATTGAAAGTACATTTTGGAAAAATTCATAAAGTACAAAATGTATCTTCAAGCGGGTCTACGATATTCCAAATCAACAAGAAATTTCTGATAATATCGTAATTCCCTTTTGGAAAAGGTTAAGTTCCATGAAAAATTCTATTCCAGTTCTAAAAAGACTCCCCCGAGGTGCGAGACCCTCTGTGGCTCAATGTTTAGCCTCCTGTATCGGTCAAGTAGTCCGGGAAAATACCTTTAGCGCCTGGGAACAAATGATAACCTTCCCTTATAGAATCCTACACGTACAGAAAAGACCGTTGACATCTTTGGCGGTCCAAATCAAAGAAAATTGTAGCATTTTAAATTCAAATTCAATCCACACTCCAGCCCCTGATTATTCTCAGGCCAAGAAATTAAAACTTGTAGAGAGTAAAGTAAGGGAAGGCGACATCAGTGGGGCGGCAAGACTACTTTTGAGTAGCGACGTGCTGGCTCCTTATTCTGCAGAAACCTTGACGGGCTTGCAGAGTAAGCGCCTACCATCCGCAGCTGACCTCTCTTTCCATGATCCTCCGAACAACGATACAGAAAATCTTGAGACTACTGCCTAGGATCTGCGCACAGCTGTTGACTCCTTTCGTTTTGGATCAGCCGGTGGACTTGACGGTCTGACACCACAGCACCTTAAGGATCTGTTGTGTCCGAGCGCTGGGGAAGCTGGTGATACACTTCTGAGGGAGCTAATAGCTCTAGTCAGCCTCATGCTCTCAGGCAATGTGGACAGTGGCATCACAGATATTTTGTATGGGACCAATTGATGTGCCCTGCACAAGAAGGATGGTGACATTCTTCCCATTGCCGTAGGTAGCACTTTGCGGCGTTTGGCAGCCAAAATTTGTTGTCGTTTTTATAGTACGGAGCTTACTACCGAATTTCAGCCCTTTCAATTAGGTTTTGGTTCAAAAGGAGGTTGTGAGGCTGCAATCCATACGCTTGCAACATACCTTAAGAGTAGCGAAGATGAAATAGATTGAAAGTTGACCTAAAAACGCCTTCAACTCTGTAAACAGGGACACCTTGCTGACATAGGCCAAATTAGAAACCCCCAAAATTTTTTACTTTCTTTGGCAATGCTATAGTCAGCCAACAAAATTAATTTATAAAGACCACCTTTTGAATTCAGCCGTTGGATGTCAGCAAGGTGATCCGTTGGTACCAGTCATCTTCAGTTTGGCCATTAACCCAATAATTCAAAAAATAAAATCAAAATTCAACATTTGGTACCTAGATGACGGGACTTTAGGGGGAAAAGTAGAGACAGTTTTACAAGATTTAGCCCTAATAAAGAACGAGTTTCAGTCAATTGGTTTAGAACTGAACCCGAATAAATGTGAGATTTTTATATCTGAAAACACATATAACTTAACAATATTCTCCAAATTTAACTGTTTGGCCCCCAACATAAAAGTTTTGGACAAAACTTCTTTACGCCTTCTAGGGTCCCCGATTTTAGAAGATGGCTTTTCCACTTTTGCCGAGGAAAAAATTCAAAATTTTGATCTGGTTATTGATAGTCTATGTAATACCTATCAGTATTCATTCAGCTTTCATCGAACATCAAAAATGTAGAAATTTTGGGCAGACTAGACAACAAACAAAATTCTTTGTGTAAAATTTTAAATGCAAATATTAATGACCGGGCCTGGGTCCAAGCGTCTCTTCCAGTTCGCTTGGGCGGGCTAGGTATTCGTAGTCACAGATGTCAGTCTGCCAGCATTTCTGTCATCGGTCCATAGCACCAAAGAATTAGTCAGGAAAATTTTGTCAAATACACTGATTGATTCCGAGGTGCGATGCAAGACCGATGCCATAAATGCTTGGAGGATGTCTTGCCCCGACACTGACCTGTCCTCACGCCTAGACTCACAGCGACTGTGGGATTCGCCGCTCTGTAAATTGAGAATTAATACACTAATTGACACTTCTGTCAATATTTCAGAGTGTGCACGCCTACTAGCTGTTGGAGAATGGGAGTCAGGGTTATGGATCCAGGCGCTTCCATCGCCCAACATCGGTACAATGTTGAACGACACAACCTTCCGCATTGCCACTTACCTTCGGCTGGCTACACCTTGTATATCCCCGCATCATTGCACCTGTGGAGTAGCCGTCGATAATGTGGGACACCATGGCCTTTCTTGTAGTAGAAGAGCAGGTAGTATACCTCGACACGCTTCTTATAAACGACATAATTCGTCGGGCTCTTTCCACTGCAGGTCTTTCGGCCGTACGTGAACCAAATGGTTTAGCACGAAGCGATGGAAAGAGACCGGACGGTATGTCGTTGCTACCGTGGAACATGGGAAGGCCTTTGGTGTGGGACGCTACATGCGTTGACACCTTAGCACCTTCACACCTTCCAAGCACATCCGGATGTGCCGGCGCTGCTGCTGCATCGGCTGAAGGCCTTAAACGGCGTAAATATCTAAGGCTAACCTAGCAGGTGATTACATATTTGAGCCGTTTGGGGTTGAGACACTGGGGTCATGGGGTCCGAGTGCTCGCCACCTTTATAGAGACATTGCTAAACGCCTAATCGATGCTTCTCAGGACCAGAAGGCTGGCTATTTTCTGGCCCAAAGAATAAGTATCGCCATCCAACGTGGCAACACAGCCAGCATTCTGGGAACCTTCCCAGTCGGCAATGACGCGGAGGATTTTTTAGTCAATATTTTGTAATGTAAATATTTTTAGTCTATAATTATGTATATTTTGTATACTGTAATTCTTATTGTAAACATTTATTAATTTTACAATAAGAATTACAATATGCATAATAGTAGATGAAAATACTATTTACACTTACTAAAAACTATACTATACACAGTAAAATCTACTCTACATACAGGCGTTAAATAACTCCTCCACCTTGTCGCCGACTGGCAATGTTCCCAGAAGGCTGGCAGCATTGGCCACGTTGTATGACAATGTTCATTCTTTGAGCTAAAAAGTAACCAGCCTTCTTCTTTCTTTCTAGAGAAGAGTCGACCATGAGTTTCGAGATGGTTTTAAAGAGTGCGCGAGCGCTCGGACCCCAAGGTCCCAGCGTCTCTACCCCAAACGGCTCAAATATGTAGTCTTCTGCTAAATTTGAGTATTTGCGCCGTTTGAGGCTTTCCACTGATGCAGCAGCAGCGCCGGCACAACCCACTGTACTAGAAGGTGAGAAGGCACCAGACTGTCAACGCACGTTGCGTCCCACACTTAAGGCCTTCCCATCTTCCATGGCAATAACGACATTCCATCAGGTCTCTTTCCATCGCCACGTGCCAGCCCATTTGGTTCACGAACTGATTATGTCATTAAGGCTAGCGTGTCGAGAAATACGACCTGCGCTTCTATTGCATGAAAGACCGTGATGTCCAAGGTTATCGACTACTTCTCCACAGTGGCAACGATGCGGAGAAACACATGGCGCACCTAAACGAAGACAGGTAGCAAGGCGGAAAGTGGTATCGTCCAACATAGTACATACCTATATTGGGCGAAGGAAGTGCCTTGATCCACAATCCAGACTCCTTTTAACTTTGTTTTTTTGTCCGAAACTTGACATAAGAAATTGACAGAAATAGAATTGTCAGTTGTGTAGACAGTTGGCAGTCACGTCACAGAAAATATCGAAGTTCAACTGAAGCGCAGTTAGACTGGAATTGGAAAAGGCTCGGTGAATGATGATTATTATAAGCTAATCTGTCAAGGCAGTATGGTCTTAGGACTCTAGCCTGTCCTTTAAATGGGCAAATTTACAAAAAAAACTAACCTGACTGAGTAAGTAGACTGACAACGTCATAACTAAACGTAGTGATTATATACTCTTTGGTCATAACGTCAGTCAGTCGTCAGTTGACTATCAAATCAAACTTCTGCCTGTCTGTGTCCGCTCGTCGTGGCTCGCAAATTTAAAATCGAAAATAATAACACAAAACTGTGGTCTCAATTACATAGAATAGTAACCTATAGTAAAATAATTCAAACATGAGTACTAATGTATCCAAACAAGAAGATACATTAAAAGAAAAGATATTAAGTGTAGCAAGAAACTGTCCGAAAGGAATAACCCACACACAAATCAATGCATCGATACCTGAAGTTTCATCAGCCGAGCTGGTTCCAGCTATCAATGAGTTATTACAGCAAGACTATTTCGATATTTTTAACCAAAACGGTATTCTTATATACAGGTAATTATGTTGGTGTTTATATTCAGACTTACTAAATTTAACTGATAAAAAGACGATATGTTTTCAAAACACACATGGTTAAGCCAACACTGACTAACTTGGTCATTGTTTAGCTCATTTGCGTTTGGGGGGGTGGATTTAGTCATGAAATAGGTTGTTTTTTCACCCAACTGGGTTTACGAGTCTGTATTGTAACCAATGAAACCTGTGTCATTATTCAAAACTTTTTTATTTTAAACACAGGTTGAAAACTCAAGTAAACAAACAAGCAGTAAGGGGTGGAGATAATGAAGAAAAAGTTGTATATAACCTAATAGAACAGGCTGGAAATAAAGGCATATGGATCCGGGATATTAGAGTTCGATCCAACTTACCTAATGCACAGCTGACTAAAGTATTAAAAAGCCTTGAGAGTAAAAAAATTATCAAAGCTGTCAAATGTGTTAATGTTAGTACATACTTACCAAAGTATAAGAATATTTTATTATGTATATTTTCAATAAAATATTGCTGTCCTCAATGCCAGTGAATCGTCCCACCTGTATTGAATATAGCAACCTACTAACACAGTTACATTTGGTTAGGTTAGAGGTCCCTACATAATGCCCTTTAATACACACTGTATCCAGTAATACTGTCTACTTCATCAAGCCTCTTGAGGTTTTTGAAGATTTTATTTATTTAGACAGACATGGCGACATAAATTATGTCCTTGTCGACGCAGGCCAGGCTGGTCTCCGCAATTTCACGTCCATTGTGTGGAATTTGCATACTTTCTTTTTCAACATATTATGTATTGATTGTTTATCAATTTTCAGGCCTCAAAGAAAAAAGTATATATGCTCTACAATTTAGAACCAGACCGATCGATATCTGGAGGTGCATGGTACCAAGATCAAGATTTTGAATCTGAATTTGTGGACATACTCAATGTGCAGTGCCTAAGATTTTTAAATCAAAGGGCAGACAAGATTAAAAACAATTCAAGAGGTCCATTAGTTGGCAGAAAACAATCATATGCCAGTGCTGCTGATGCACAGAAATACATTACCAACCTCGGAATAAGCAATGTAAGCTCTTATTGATTTTATAAACTTTAACTCAATGCATCGTCTACAAATCTATGAAATCTCAAGTCCTTAGCTCTTAGTTGGACACCTGCCAGTCAATAAAGTTTTCTAAATGATGTGGTGGCAATAGGCCCACCCTCTATGACTCTAACTCTACATACATGACGGAAAAAGCCTAGGGCCTGTTATTAGTCAAGACCGTCCAATTCAAATGCTCCATAAATGAATGGTTAAAATAATGTTACACTATTATTTGCAGGTGCAACTAGAAGATGATGATGTTGACACAATATTAAATACTTTAGTTTTTGACGGTAAGGCTGAACGTCACATATACCCAGATGGAACCAAAGTGTATCGTGCCATAGAATCTCTTATAACACCACCTGGATTTACACAAGTGCCATGTGGTATCTGTCCTTTGCTATCTAAGTGTGAACCTGGAGCACTGGTATCACCACAAGGTTGTGAATACTTGACTGAATGGCTAGAGTACTAGAAATAAAATACAAAACATTAACTCATTTGTTTACTTAGTTTTCAATGGCTACATTTTCAAACAGCCTGCATGCTTAATTCTACTAAACAGTTATAGAAAAACAATGATATTGATGTGATGATAAAAAAACGCATAGAAAGCCCATCTAATAGTGAAATATTCTAGACCAAGTCAATAGCACAGTATCTTGTTTCAACGGTTGCTGAACATAAATGTTGTAAACTTCATGTGGCATTACAAATTAAACATAGGCCACCAAAACAGACCATTGCACATCTATATCAATAGTAAACAAATCACTTTCATTATACACTTAAATGTTCAATATAAACTAGCTAGTCAATGCATCAACTTTTGTGTAAAACAATTGAAAAAAAAACTAGTAAATAAAACTAAATAGCAATAACACACTGTGAAAAGTCCAGTGTAATTAACATAACAATACAACAACTTATCACAGATTTTAAAACAAACTTCTGAAGTTATTTTCAATATTAACCAAAGTTGATGTCAGAATGGCAGCCTCCCGTTTTTTAATTGGTTTTGCCTTTTCCTCAGATGCTTCACTTTCCTCACTTACAGTTTCTTTAGTATTGTAAGGGAAAAGAGAACTAAATGCATCCATTTGTATATAATTTAGTGATTGCAGAATAATACCATTATTTGGATATGGGGTAGTAACAACAATGGTACTGTTATGTCCATTATAGCTCACATCTTTAGCAGGTGGGCAGGGTGGAGGTGCAAGTGGCGGTGGCATCATTCCTGTGCCATCTGGTTTTGGCAATGACGGTTCCTTTAACACAGGAGCTGGAACAGTAGGTTTCCGTCCACCTAAAATCAAAATGATTAATTAGTTAGTATAACTATAGCATTCAGATGGTATAATCTATCAATATACTATTCTACCGGTTGTAGTTGAGCTGGAACTTACTTATTGTATGAATAATCCTCTCCATTTCTTTAAGTTGTGTCTGTTGTTGTTGTACTGTGAAATAAAGGTCTGTGATGGTGGTGACAATATGGTTCATATCATCTTCCCTCTTAATTTCTTTTGCAGCTTCTTTCTTGGATTGCCTGAGTAAATGAAATAGGTGGTCATTTATTTCTAAATGAAATAAGATACTTAGGTATTAATTAACAATAAGGAAACATCTGAAGTCAGTTTTACCTATTGTATTCAAACAACAATACAGTAGCAGCTACTGTAAAAATCAATGTTTCTCCAAGTAAATTTGCCCCAAGTTCAATTGCCATTTCCTGACTAAGTACCGGAATATTCACAGGTTTACCCAAGTTTAAAATCCACATCTTTGCTTTCACTTCACACCAATTGTAAACTGCAATAGATAAAATTAATAAGTACCTATGACAAAATGTACGTGTAGGTATGATATGCTTTATTTTTAAACAGCTCTACATATGTAATGATATGATACTCACACTGAGCTGGAGGCATACAAACATAGGTCCTAAAAAAAGGATGACTTTTGGCCCGTTCCTTGGCAATATTAGCGATCGGTTTGCTAACCTGCCTTATTAATAGTGCGCCTAATTTGGCTATAGGGAATGCTCCTATAACCATTTTAATATGAAATTCGAGCGCAAAGTTGTTATAGACAGATAACTTTGTATTCAAGGTTAATACATCCCGTCAAATTATAATACATTACACAAGAAAAAGCTGCGATTTTTCATTTTCATCATATCACATTCACCACAGTGTTTGCCATTATTTTACTGGCATGACATGACAGTGACACTTACTGTCACTTACATGAGTGACTGATTCCCCATTCACACATTCGTGCGAGTGGCGAGACGAGACGCTGTCTCGTCACTCGCGGCGTGGTGTTCACACTTGCGCTGGTCTTCTAGTAGTTATATAATAATATGTATTTTTGTATACACATATAAGTACTAGCTAGTAGTTACTAGTTTATGATTCCCAATTCCCGCGGAAACTTATTCCTAGGATAAAAACCTAAGTTATTTTTTATCATATCAGGTGCCTGCCAAGGAAAGTCTTGTTAAAATCGGTTCGGCCGTTTCCAAATATTAGCCGAAACAAACCGAGAGACAAACAGACATGCAAAAAAATACAAATTACGTTTTTTTATCTATTTATTTTATTTATTTATTTTTGTACACACACAGTAAATAAAACAGTAAATGGATACAAACTAAACATGTATACAATGGCGCCACTTATCTCTAAAGAGATCTCTTCCAGTGGGCCTAAGAGAGGAGATCGTGATGCAAACAGGTCCTGATGTGTGTGCAGGTTAATAAACTTACATAAACTATATCTACATAAATACACAAATATATACATAAAAATATATATAAACATACATAGACGTACAATAATTAAGGTAAGGAAGCGAGATAGTGTTCCTTGACTCTCTTCTTGAAGCCAGACACAGTTCTGCAGTTCCTTATATCGGTTGGAAGAGCGTTCCACAGTCTGACGGCATGAACGGAGAAAGAGTAGGAGAAGAAGTCAGATTTGTGGGAAGGACAATTGAGGCGGTAGGAGAGGTGAGGCCGGCACGATTCATCTGATGCACGCATCAGTGTGAACCGCTCCCGCAGGTAGGAAGGATATGAGGGATTGTGTAGGACATTGAAGAGGAGACATAATAACCGAGTATTTCTACGAAGACGGATTGGGAGCCACTTGAGTTCCTTGCGAAATTTTGAGACGTGATCATACTTACGTAAGTTAAAAATAAATCGGATACCTAAGTTTTGCAACCGCTCAAGTTTGTTTAAGAGCTCCTCTGTAGCATCCAGGCAGCAAGCGTCCGCGTAGTCCAAGATCGGTACGATTAGTGTTTGGGCCAGCGAGATTTTAGTATCGTGGGGCAAGAAACTCTGGAGACATTTAAGTGTATGAAAGGTGAAGTGGACCTTCTTGCTGACCTCGTTAATATGAGAGCCCCAGGACAAGTTGTTGTCGATAATAACTCCCAAGTTCTTAGCGGCATTGGTGTATTTGATAGGGATATCATCCAGCACGATAGCTGGAAGAGATGCCATATCCAGCCCTGCCAACATCTGCCGACTGCCAATTACCATGGCCTGAGATTTAGTGGGATTTATGTGGAGGCCGTATGACCTTGCCCATAGGCTGATGGCACTCAAGTCATGATTCATGACAGCGATGGCAGTCCGATACTCGTTGAGGGTAAAGTGCCTATACATCTGTAGGTCGTCTGCATACAGATGGAAGTTGGAAGAAATGACTCTAACTGCGGAGTTGATAAAAATGGAGAACAAAAGAGGAGAGAGTACGCCACCTTGGGGCACGCCCGCAGTGAGATTGCACCAGTCAGACTGAGCGTATTTGTAGCGAACACACTGTGAGCGGCCCTGAAGATAGGATTTAAACCAGGTCACAGCCTCCATGGAACAATTCAACGACTTAAGGATACCAAGGAGAATGTCAAAGTCTACCGAGTTAAAGGCACTACTGAAGTCCAGTAGCACCAATACCGTAAGAGATCTACTCTCCATGGCCCAACGTATGTCGTCGGTCACCTTAAGAAGTGCCGTCACAGTGCTGTGACCTGTCCTAAACCCAGATTGAAAGGGACTAAGGAGATTATTCCGTGTCAGGTAACTAGTCAACTGGCGATGTACTACATGTTCAAGGACTTTGGATAGGAATGGTAGAATGGATATAGGACGAAATTGGGACGGGAGAGAAGGGTTTGATGTTTTAGGTAGTGGAATAACTTGTGCCTGTTTCCAAGCACTAGGAAAACAGCCGGAGGAAAGGGAGAAATTAAAGATATGAGTTAAAATGGGGATTACGGACGGGAGAATAGGAGAAAACATTTTAGAACACAGCTGATCGTTCCCAACAGCAGAGGAAGTGATGGCTAAAAGAGATTTTTGGACGTCATCCCCACCAACCGCAGAGAGATGAAACGAAGGGCATGATGGGACCGGCAAAAGAGACAAATCGAGCAGAGTGTTGGCCCTAACAAGCGGGTCAAGTGTTACAGGTGGGAGAGAGAAATGCTTATTGAGGGCTCGAACATCGATGTTGTGACAATCAATAGTTGGTGATTTGCCGATTCCATTAGCTTTAAGGAATTTCCAGACGTCTGAAGAGTTGTGGTTGACAAGAGATTCGTGAAAATGACGGCGTTTGGCATCACGACACAGACGACCACAGCGGTTGCGAAGGTTCTTATAACGAGCAAAATTGAAGTCAGTCGGACTACGCTTGAGCCTCCTTTTAGCCCGGTCACGGTTAGCCATGAGCTCTTTGATTTCAAGCGTAATCCAGGGAGCGGGGACATGCTTTAACCTTACCCTACGCAGCGGTGCATGCCGATCATATAAAGTGGTAATGGCATTATTAAAAAGTTCTACCTTCTGGTCGACAGCTTCACAATGAATGACGTGTCCCCAATCTAAGCTGCCAGCATCACCGCGTAAAGCCTCCAGATCCATGCTCCTAAAATTCCGGAACACAGCAAATTGTGATTTCCGTTTAGGTGGACGAATAAATAGAGATGCATAAATGAGGTCATGATACGAAAACGGAGCAGTGAGTTGACCATGTGAGGCTACATGATCAGGTGAAGATACAATCAATAAGTCGAGTAGAGAAGGTTTACGATTAGGGACATGGTGAGTAGCAGAAAGGGGAAGGATATGTAGATTTATAGAAGTTAGAAGAGAGTGTAAGGAGTGGGTACGATGGTCGTCTTTAATGAGGCATGTGTTAAAATTGCCCATCAGAACGATTTGATTATAATTTGGGCACAAGTCATTGAGCAGCGCATCCAGTGCATCAAAATAATCTATGCGAAGACTAGGGCTATAGAACACACCCAGAAACATTTTGCAGTGATGTACAGATATTTCCAAAAAAAGATGTTCTGCTGCATTAGTTGTTGGAGACGAGGTACTAATAATGCGAAAGGGAATGTCTTCACGCAGATACATCGCTACGCCGCCACAGCCTTTGCCAGCCCTGTCATTACGAATTAGTACAAACCCCGGGAGGGCAACTAGTGATGATCGATGGGACGGCTTCAGGAACGTTTCGGATACCAAGACTGCGTCCACGCGAACACTGCTAAAGGATGCTAGAATATCAGAATGATGGTGGGAAATACTCTGGGCATTGATGTGGACTATGTTAAGGTTCTTAGGAAAGTTTGAGAAGATTGAGGATAGCTCGTCGTTCAAGGTCAAAGCTGCAGAACTATGGCTTACTGCACTATCGAAACTGGAGTCAAAAGAAGAACATGAAAGAAAGGTTTCATTATCAAGGCTATCGAACGAATTATTCATAAATATACTATTTAGATAAATATAATATAATAAATATAAGTATATTTATATATATATTAATTTAAAAAGATAAGTAAATAAATATATGTAAATTTAAATTAAATGTCTATTGAAGGGGAAAGTATAAATATTAACAGGACACACCAGCCCCCTGCACTGGAAGAGATGACACACAATGTTTCCTACGTTTATAATACACACAAATAAAAAACAACAGTTGAAGACAGCTTGAGTATAAAGAAGCGCATGGCGATCTAATTGACGAAATAATAACAAGGAGGTATGGTCATAGACTATAGCCTGCCCCAGAAGAGGATAAAAAATAAAGATTGTCAACTTGACAACGTCATGCGTGGTGTCAAATAGACGTCACATACACAATAATTACATCGCGGGCTCAGACTAAAAGAATAACAATCGCGGGTATTGAATTTACAATATAAAATATGTAGGTACCTATATACTAATATACCTATACCCATGTTTACATTGTTTTAACGAAAATACAACTAAATTAAATTGCTCGGTAGCGAAAAATGAAAGTAACACGAACCTAAAAGTACACAATTATAGTTAACCGTCCAATTTGAGAAGTAAATTAGGAATGTAAACAAAACATTGTACCGGTCAATATTTACGGCAGCTTCTCAGCGCTTTGGTCGCAGTTGTGGAAGACGCAGCAGGTGCTCCCGGGACCGAAATCATAGGTGCAGAAGCCTCAGCGCCACCGCTCACAGTAGAAGAGTCAGGGAATCGCGCAATAAGAGTACTGAGTTCGGCCGCAGATTCGATCTTGTGGCGCACTTTATCCGGCGTTATAATGTTGATCGTCCCATTGGTTGTCCACACATGTTTCACTTGGAAGTGCTTACGTGAATCCATGAAAACACGGTGCCTAACCCTAGTAAGAAACTCGGAAACAGTAAATCCAGTACCTTTCAGTGTTGTTTTGTTGTCCCAAACTAAGTGTCGGTGGTCCAAGTCTTTAAACCGGATGAAGATGGGACGAGGCTTGGCCTGGCCTGTTCCTAGACGATGGCAGCCCTCAATGCTAACCGAATGTGCATCAGGCAACTTCATTCGGTCGGTCAATATGGAAGTGACGGTGCTGTGCAGAACCTCGCCCTGCTTTTCCGGTACACCATGGATGAGGAGGGTCTTCCGACGCATGACAGTTTCATGTCTGTCCATTCCCAAGGACAACAGCTGTACCTGTGTACGAAGATGTCCAAGAGACTCCAAAATGAAGGACTTGAACTCGTTAAAGTCTCTGCAAAGTGTCGCCAAGTCAGAAGAAGCAGGATCCGGGGTCACTAAAGCCTTCTGCAAGCTTGCCTCATGTTCACAAAGTCGAGCGGTGAACATCTTTTCCAAGTCAGTAAGACTTTTCTGCAACTTGCCATCCATAATGTGTCTTGTGTAGGCTTATGTGTATGAGATAATGTTGGATAGATTTTACTTGTGCAGTGGGCAGGTGAGTCAGGCTACAAATAACTGCATAAATAACAATAAATAACTAAGATTTTATAATTTTAAATACTTGATTACTAGGAGCTAAGATTTTAAAGTCCTTTTGTTATGCCTACCCACACTTTTTTCTCTATGTAACGTAGTACGTAGTTATGTATTTATATGCTGATGCATTTAGTGAAACGCTGTTAATTTAGACTAACAGACATTTTTCAATTTTATTTATCTGTATAGGGAGTATAGATTATTGCTAGCCCAAAGATAACTGAACGCACCACGAGAGTGTTAACGCACGCTCGCGCTACACGAGACACGAAACGAGCGTGTGGAAGTACATATGATAGCGCGTTTAACAGATTATTGTTTTTGATTGTGTGGAGCCTAGCCAATACCAACCAACCAATAAATAAATAAAATGGAAATAAAGACTTGTACCTAACTTATAAATTAGAGAATGAATGATTTCTGGGCTTAAAAGACTTGTTTCAATCATTTAAAAAGTTTTACCGCGTTCGCCATCGGACTTCCATAGACTACAAGTCATTCGGTCTAAAGTTGTCCGACAGGTGTGAACGGAACAATGGAATTCCCTACACTGGATCGAAAATTCTATAGTAGCTTGTCCGAATGATGTGAACAGCGCTTTACACATTCGTGCGAACTTATGCGAACTAAGACGAGCACGAGCGTGTAAACAGGGCGCTCGTGCAGGCTCGTCGCTCGTCACTGCTCGCCTCGGTGGCGGTCTTTACATCTGTCGGACAGTTTTCTTGTCTATGCGCGGACATCCGAACGATGTGTAGGTACAGCGCTTGGAGTAAGGACAAACAAAAAAACCGGTCAAGTGCGAGTCGCACTCGCGCACAAACCATTCCGTACCAAAATGCCTTATATATTTATTATATTCTGATTTTTAGTATAGAGGCACCCTCGGAGCAATAAACCAACCGGAGACGCCACTAACACGCATACCTCGCTGCCAAAGGTATGAGACCGCGGGTCATACCCGTTATATAAAACTAGTTGCCGCGCTTTCCGCGCCATTCCCGTCGCATGGCTCACTGAGTTCAAAGAGTATATAATCACTACGTTTAAGAGACGGGACTCTGAACAAAAAATCGATCATTTATGAAGTTTAGTGTAATGATATAATTAATACCAACCTAACCTCGAAAATTAAAAATGGCAGGTCGTCAATGCAACCAACATAGGAGAAAAATAACTAGGGATGTTCTGCATTCCATCGTCTCATAGGTAGGTACTATTATCGATAAAATTTTATTTTGAGGTAAAAGAAAATTAAACATAATATTTTTAATTAATAACACTTCTCTTTTATTACCATATATCTAAAAGTAGACTACCTACATAACTTTTAAAGTACCTGTTGGGGCCTGGGTTCTTGATAATTGATTTGAGACTCCCCAACGGTTGAAAATATTATATTAAAATAATTTAAGGTACAAAAGGTTGTGAGAACTTGTGTGTCTTGGTAGATGCTCGTAGACTAGGTGTCCGGCTTGCGGTCCGTCGTGTGACGTATGGACCGGTTCGGAAGCCTGCTGGCTCCGCCCCAAGATGAGACCAGTATTTGTTGCCTCAACAGTACCTATTGTAATAACTGTTAGTAATTTCCACGAGTTGCTATTCCTATCGTTAGTCTTGCTGCGAGGTATAGATCCCTGTCTAGGTGAACGCCTTCTTCATATTCAGCCTTGACACCATAAGCGCCAGCTTCCATAAAAAAATTTCTAGCAATTTTGAAACTGAAATGAAAATAATACATTTTGTCATATAGGTCATTAAATGACGCCTATAAACGCCAGCACTATTTTACTAGGTAACAACAAACCTTTTTTAATGTGAGCGAATGTACATTAGCCTGGTGTCAGCCAGAAATGGACCCCTGTCTGGGTAAAGGTCTCCGTCATCTTCACCAGTAACTCCGAGCGCCAGCTTCCATCCATTTATTGCCAGGAAATCTGATTATGAAGTTTGAGTAGAATTACAAGCGGCAAATGGTAAGTTTATACTTGGGCTGAAGGGCCTTATTCTTTTGTGAAGTGAGGCCTCACTCGATGAAGAAGGTACTGCAATACTTATATGACTGATGCCAGATCCAGACACTTGCAGTAGTTGTGTTCCCATGCAATTTGTGAACATAAATCTGAAAATGTTAAAAAATATTATTATTAAACCTGGGCGCTATAATTATACCATATTATAGATAACCAGTACGTAATCTGAACCTAATTTCTAACAGGTAAGTAATAGATGATATACAACAAAATCTCTAATATTTACAACATAGAGGTCATTCTACACTACAAACAAAACTTACCAATATTCACACTGCAAAGTGGAGCTAGCACGTTTGTAGCTTTTTTAATGTGTAGTGGGAATTCTTGCATAATTTCTTCGGACAATGGCTCAGCAGTAATTCCAATACACGGTATGGCTTTTAGCCTAAGCCGTGTTTTCTTATTGCAAAAATCATTGGGTCTAAAATGTTTTCCATAGATGTACTTTAACTGCTGATGCAGTTTTCTCTATTGGCAAATAAGCCAAGTCTTCTTTACCAGTTAATTTCACCCATTGTCTACATCTAAAAATAAATAAATTAAGTACTCATTAAAATTATACAATGTTTACAAAACAGGGTTTCAATTAGAATTGGCGAGGAAAAATACTATCGATACAGAACAGACTAAACAATTTGTTCAACAATTTTATCCAAAATTTAACAAAATTTGTCTTAATTATGATATAAGGGATTCAGAACAGATGAAAATTATGTTATTAATTACTTACCGGGCTTCATTCATTCAATTGAAATTGGGCCATAAATAGTCTTTTGTGCTTCTCCGCTCGACTTCTTGAAATACCACATATTTCGCACTTCATTTTCTTATAAAACACTGAAAAGATGATAAAAGTATTAACTACGTATCTAATTATGTCTAAAATTACGTAAATTTTGATAAAATGCTATAAAGTAAGAAAAATAAACAATGATCATCAAATTACCAAGAGTTTATGTGATGACTGATGAGCCGCCATTTATTTTGAAATGTTACATAAGTTAGATTGTACCTCTCGTGTTTTTTAGTGTATTAATTCTCAATTTACAGAGCGGTGAATCCCACAGTCGCTGTGAGCCTAGGCGTGAGGGCAGGTCAGTGTCGGGGCAAGACATCCTCCAAGCATTTATGGCATCGGTCTTGCATCGCACCTCGGAATCAATCAGTGTATTTGACAAAATTTTCCTGACTAATTCTTCGGTGCTATGGACCGACAACAGAAATGCTGGCAGACTGACATCTGTGACTACGAATACCTAGCCCGCCCAAGCGAACTGGAAGAGACGCTTGGACCCAGGCCCGGTCATTAATATTTACATTTAAAATTTTACACAAAGAATTTTGTATTAAGTTGTCTAGTCTGCCCACAATTTCTACATTTTTCCAAAATTGTCCTGAACGGAGGGCATGTGTAAATTTGGGTACGAAAAGACATATCGACATAGTCAATCTCTAGCTTGTTGACATTAATGAGATGTCACTGATATAGGTACCTGTGTGTGAATGTGTGAGTGTGTGCGTATAGTTTAAATTAGTGTTCAACATTTTTGTTGTGTGAGTGCATAGCGACGTGATTCAAAACTGCATTAGTAGTTAACAATTAAATTAGTGTGCGTCCCCCGTCCCCCGCTGAAAGTGCCACACTTTTGTTCGTACAAAATAGCGCGCGAGTCCACTCCGGTTGGTTTATTGCTCCGAGGAGGCACCAGACATACTTACATCATTTTGAAAGTTTCAACTTTCTAACTATCTCAGCTCATAAGATACAGCCTGGTGATAGACCGACCGAAAGGAAAGCGGAGTCTTAGTAAAACCGGTTCCCGTTTTACCGTTTGGGTACGGAACCCTAAAAATTATGATGGATTTACGAATGTGTAAAAGGCAGTTCGTGGCCTCAGACGTGTATGAACGTCTCATCGAAACGTTTGACGAGACCCGAGGCGAACCGCGAGACGAATGTCTAAACCCAGCATGACAAGAGTGACAACTGATGTAGCAAGTCAAAAATTGCTTGTCTGTGGCAACTGACACTGTTTTCACCGTGCAGGAACGAAGTTCTTAACGGAACTTCCACGCAACCCAACCTGGGTTTTGGGTTAATTTTCGTTTTACTAACGATACCGAAATTAAAAAAAAAAGCGGATCATATTTTGGCTTCTGCGGACCACATCGGTCAGGAACCGCTGATAAGCGTATCGTGACAATTTCTACTAAATCGCACTACCCGTAAGCCGCGTTAGAGAACTTCGTTCCAAAAAATACCCGACTGCGCCAGCGAGGGTTATGTTTTACGCATCTTATGAAGCCCTACAGCTACAAAACTTCACCTATATAAAAAAATATAGCTAGGTACATAATCGGGCCATGCATAGAACACGAGGCGCTGGCGCAGCACCAGGCAAGTTCATATGTTTAAGGCCCCTTAGTAAATGAATTCGCTGTTTTAATATAGCTTTTACATAAAAACTTTATAATATTTCGCCTTGAAATTTTAAACATGTATTACCGAGCGTATGTGTGAGGAAATGAGTGTTTCCAAAACACGATTTTAAAAAATTTGCTCGATAGAAAAATATCCAGAAGTTACCTCTAAAATTTTATGTAAATGCTCATTACGACCGTGTTTTACAATAAAAATTCCTGTAAAATCACAATCAGATAGGTATTTACCTTTTTTTAATTACCAGTTTTTAAGGCTGTTTTAGATTTCCAAAAAACTAAATATTTTATTAACTTTTTGATAAAAATGTGAATGGCGCTTACGATGTTTAGTTTCAAGCTCGTTAATTGTATAGAAAACTCGCTTTCAGTACTGCGGCGACAGTACCGCTTCGGCTTTCGAACGTAGGAGTTGTGTCGCTTTCTACGCTGAACGCGTAAAAATTACGAGTCCAAAGTATAATTATAAAATCTAATAATAAATTTAATTTAATACAATAATTTAATTTTTTTTATTTTTAGATTTAATTTTCCTGTTCCTTGTATAATATTCATGAAATGTGTTATTATAAATAAAAGTTGTTGTCATAATATAATGGGAAATAAAAAAAACACTCGAAATTCAGTGATTGCAATATTGAGGAAATGGTCGTCGGAATGAAGTGCTTTTTTAGGGTTTCGTACCCAAAGGTTTACCCTTTGGGTTTTACCGGATCTCTATTACTGAGACTTCGCTGTCCGTCCTTCCGTCCGTCTGTCTTGGGCTGTATCTCATGAACCGTGATAGTTAGAAATTTGAGTTTTTTAGAGATGATGTATTTCTTTGGTCTGTATTACAACAAATGCTAAAAAACAGATAATTTAATCGACTCGCACTTTGCCCGTATTTTGTTAGTCCTCTCTCTATGCCGGGCGCCACTGGAAATACCTTCTGCGTGCGAGCCAGAGACGCCCAGCAACGTACGTGAGAACTGCCGCGGACACAAAAAGTCCTCTCTCTGGGTTTAGGTCGGCTTTATACCACGTCGTTGAAGTCGGGTTATATCCCGCGTAGGTGAGCAATCCTTCTAGCCTGCTTGTGTAAGGACGGCGGGAGGCTAGCCCGCCGTCCTCAGGTCCCGATCATGGAGGTCGATGGTCTTGGGCGTAGATGAGTCTGTGGCACCCTCGCCGCTGACTGTGGAACTCAGCGGTAAGGGTACGTTCCCTCATTTTCTCGGCAGCCATCTTCGCGAGCATGTGGAACGTGGCTGTGTTCTTCTGCGAGCAGGTCTCGCAGAAGAACACAGCCACGTTCCACCTATTACCGCTAGAGACCATGGCTTGAAACATGGACTTCATGGTTGGTAGGGGTAGGTACTATAAATAGTTTTACGAGCAAACTACATAAGTATTTGTTGACTATTTCGTTTGTTTGACTGCTTCGGTGGCGTGGTCGGTAGTATTCTGCTTTCGACGCCGGAGTCTCGGGTTCGATTCCCGGTCGGGACAAACTTTGTGTGAAGACAGATACGTTTGTACCGAAGTCTGGGTGTTTCCTATGTATAATATGTATGTATTTACAAAAAAAAATTTAGTATTTATATCAGTTTCTCTAATACTCATATCACAAGCTCTGCTTAGTTTGAGACTACAAATGACGTTGTGTGATTTGTCCTAACATATTTATTTATTTATTATTTATCTGTACTACTATTATAAAGAGGAAAGATTTGTATTTTTGTATGTAATGAATAAACTCAAAAACTACTGTGCCGATTTCAAAAATTCTTTCACCATTGGAAAGCTACCTTCACCCTGAGTAACAGGCTACTTTTTATCCCGGTAATGTGTTCCCACGGGAACCGGGAACGAGTAAACTAAATCACGCGGGTGGAGCTGCGGCGATCAGTTAGTTTACTATATTTCTATACTTCGGTAAACTTCTATTGTTGACTAAGGGAGCGAAGCGACCGAAGTCTCCGTTTCAACTTGCAGACTGGGGAATTTCTTTCGTCTGTACACATCTCTACATCTACGGGTTCCGTCAGATCATGTTTGTGGCCGTATTTATCAACCGATTTTCATGAAACTTTACACACACACTTCTTGCTTACAATGAATAACATATGAATGATATTTTTTGGATTGGATGAAAAATGAAAGAGTAATAAAGAAAATTGAAAAATAAATTTTCTAAACAAAGCTCCCGAAGTCTACGGTCTGTCAAGAATGCAATCCGTAACCATAGTAACCCATATAAATAAAATCAAAAGTCATGCAAATAAATACAATTTAAGAATAAACAAAGCCGCTCCCGATGTCTACGGTTCACAGAACCACTAGTTTATGCTTGTTTAAAAATAGGGTAAAATGCCCAATGGTGGCTCTAGTATTTTTGAAATATAGGTAGATGAGTAGTTATTTACTTATTCTTCATCTTTTTTTGTTTTATTACAACAGGGTAAATGCACCAACACTGGACATACAAGGGGATCTATGCAAATCGATCACACTACGTAAGTGTCTGCAAATTATAGGAACCTTAAATAGATAAGTACGAAGGTACTTTTATATTGGTTTAAAATTAGGGTAAATTGTTCGGTATTGGGTCTTTTTTTATATAACGTGCTTACGAGCCACGCCATCCGCCTAGTGGCAAGCCGTTGCGACGTCTGGAAATTGTGGGCGACTCTCATACTACACAAATAATGTACTATAAAGAGTCGCCCTCAACTTGGCGACCTAGTGATGTGCCTCTTCTCGCTCCGTTTGAATAACTCTGGGTTGTTATTAGAAGGAATACGTGCGCAATCAGGGCGTTCCAGGCCTCGATCGTTCTACAGATGAACGATCTCTTGAAACGCTCAGTTCTGGCGAAGATTCTATCTACTGTATACGGGTGGCATCTCTGCCCAGCAAGTATTGTACGGGGTCAAAAAGGAGAGGGTAGGATTAGGTTAAAGAGCCTCTTCAGAACACTAGCGTGGTAAATGCGATAGAATGTGGCCATGGATGTTCGGAGCTACACAAGCGGTTCAAGGCTTCCTGTTGACAATCTATAATCTGAATAACCCGTCCCTGCATAGCGTCGAGTGCGTCTAGCAAGTACTTCGCGGAACCGTCCGAAAGGTGAGAGCAAAACCTACTCGACACAGGGGCGCGTCTTGTACAGCAGACACCTCTGGTGCGGTGTGAGGACTCGTTATACCTTATTCAGTATTCCTAGTTTCCGCAAAGCTAGCCAATACATCACTCTATATAGTTTGTATTATTGAGCTCTCGACGAACGTTTATGTCGAGAATTTCTAGATTGTCCTTCATCGGTAATATTGCATTCTGAAGAGTGGGTAAGGGAAGGAAGGGGTGCATAGGGGCTCTACCAACATCTTTAGGGCCCCAGCGACCTCACCTGTTAGTGGCGCACCTGTTAATCAACGGACGAGGCTCGTTAATTTACCGTACCTATGGAGTGGCTTATTCCCCTACGTGGGTACCTGGTGGTACAACAGTGTTGGTCCGGGGGGTACCACCGTGCAGTTGTGCTAAAGCCCCCCAAGTAACCCAGCCCAGGCTGGGTTGCGTTAGGGGTTCAGCAGCTGCACCGTCGGGCCCGAGCGATGTATGGCATATACATGGGGCACACTAAAAGTTTTGCACTTCTAGCTAATCGGAACTATTTGAATCTTAATAATCTTAATCTTAATTTTTTTAAACGTTGCAACCTTCTTAGTAATACAAAAAGCAATCGACTGGAAATCATTTGTCAATTGTTTGCTGAATTTGAGAGAGGTCGAGTTTCTTTACATGACGAATTTCGTGAAGAGCGGCCTTCAACTGCCGTCAGCGAAAATAATGTGGCTACTGTTAAGCCGTTAATTGAAGAAAACCCGCGGATTACCTATGAGACAATTCGAGGACTATTGGGGATTGGTATGAGTCAAATCCAGAAAATTTTACACAAAGAATTGAAATTTCGGAAACTTTGTTGGATCCCTCAGGAACTGACAGCGGAGCAGAATCGGGCTCGCGTGGAATGGTGCTCATGGATGCTACTGAAGTACGACCACGGACATTCTAATGCTGTTTATGACATTGTCACAGGAGACGAAACGTGGATTTATTGTTTTGAACCCGAAAAAAACAGCAATCGTGTGAATGGGTGTTTGAAAATGAGAACAAATCAACAAAAGTGAGGCAGGCGAGAAACGTAGGTAAAAAAATGATCGCGTTGTTTTTCTCAGCTACGGGTCCCATCTGTACAATTCCACTTGAAGATCAAAAGAGTGTTAATGCCGAGTGGTGTTCTACCATTTGTTTACTTAGGGTGCTAGAAAAAGTTCGCGAAAGACGACCCAAATGCTGAGTTCTCCTACATCATGACAACGCTTCTTCACACACGGCCAACAAAACAAAGTCATTTTTAGCTTCCGAAAAAGGGCAATTCGTCACCCATCCTGCGCATAGCCCCGACCTAGCACCCTGTGATTTCTGTATTTACCCCAAAATCAAAGATTTGATGAAGAAGCAGTGATAGCGTTCAATCAGCACTTAGAAAACATGCCTTCAGATCTGTGGTCCTCCAGTTTTAAAAATGGTTCGATCGCATGAAAAAATGTTTAAAATGTAAAGGAGAGTATTTTGAAAAGCAATAAACATAATATTTTGGTTTTAACATGTTGTTTTTTTTAAGTTACGCAAAACTTATAGTGTGACCTACGTATATGGCATGTTAGTATATGCGTCGCACGATACGTGAGGTCACCATGCCACCTCTGCAGCCATTGGGCATTGGCGGACGCCACCAGTTTTGGTGACAACCGCCGGAAATGCTCGAAAAAACCCCACCGACTGTCGAGTAGAAGACCCAGGTATTTCAACGTCCTCCCGACAGTGATGGAGGTGCCACTCACCACGTCTGAATTTTGGTTAGGTTAGGTTAGGTTAGGTTGCCTCATACGTTTTAAGAATGAGGCAACTCGTCCGAGGATCAGTCTTGACTCGGACGATTAGCCCTCGACCTCCATGATCGGGGTCTGAGGACGGTGAGATAGTCACCCGCCATTCTTACAGAAGCAGGCTAAAACGTCCCACAGCACGCAACCAGATTCTCAACTCAAGCCCAACGACGCAGCATAAAACCCGACACAGGTGACCAAAGTCCGCCGGGCGCCACTGGATATTCTCCATGTACTACCGGAGGCGCTCGGCAATGAACGTGGGAGCAGCCACGGCCATTACAAAAAAAGAAACTTGCCTATACGGGGCTCTACCAACGACTGCGAAATGTATTCCGCACATATATTCATGCGTATCTATAATGTCACCGTCAGATTGTATAGTCAAACCAAACTGAAAACATGTATTAGTGGGACTGCTACAGTTAGCAGTTCTGATCCCAAGGTATAATATAAATATATTGTCAAGCTAGGTGTCAAAAGGTCTACGATGCTTTTGTAGACTTAGAGAAGGCCTATGATGGAGTGGTAAGGAGTGAATTGTAGTCAGCGTTGTCCATATATGGAGTAAGCAGCAATCTGAAACGAGCAGTGCAATCATTTTATGAGGGTTCCAGTACTTGTGTCCGCATAAACGGGACTTACACGGACTGGTTTGGTATCGAACGAGGTGTCAGGCAGGGCTGTGTAGCGTCACCAATGCTGTTTTATCTATACATGAATAACTGTCTGAAAGATCTGAAAACGAGTGTGTGCGTGCATGGTTTTCAGCGAGAGATTGGAGATTCACGCCCAGACCCACTATGAGGACCCGGCGCTGATTCGCCCACGTTGAGCACTCACCGCCGCGATGGTGGGGGTTCCCCACATTGGTCGCTCAAATACACAGCCATGCAAAGTTTCATATTTACCGTTTGGGAGGAAAGTCGAGGACGGACGAACAAACAGATAGACAGACGGACATGCCGAAACTGTAAGGGTTCCGAGACTAACCCCCCCCCCCCCCCCCCCCAATCAACATAGAAGCGACGCGCCCGAAACACATAAGGGGCGTCGGACTCCTCAGGGCCTTTCGCGTGAGCGGTGGGCCCCCCGACCCACGGCCCTATCAGTCGGGGGCTTGGGCGTATGCAATACGCCGTCGCCCCCTGACTGGTGCCCGGCGGGGCGGAAGCGTGCGGCCTGCACGCTCCCGTTCCCGCAGGGCCTCTCTCTTTGCCGCCATCACCTCCCGAACGAAGGAGGCGACGGCGGAGCTATGCCTAGTGAAGTGCCAGCTACAGTCATGTGTATTCACTAACTGGCATGCCTGTAACTGGAGCCTAGCTAGTTGCAAGTAGTTAGCACAATATTTGATTTTCTTGCATGCCCGTTGAAGGAGGGGCCGCGGGGGGATGCTAACCTGACACGTGTGAACAGACGCGACAGCTACGGGCATGCCAAATTGCGAGTAGCCGACTCGTTGTAGCCGTGGGCGCACGATTTTTGTTTTGATTTCGAAGGTCATGTTTTTTAAATCTTCTTGACGCATTTCTTTAAGCAGACAACTACTTGCTCCAAAATCTTCTCTTCTACTAATCCAATCTCTTCTCTTACCCAAACCCGTCTTCTTTTTACCTCTCATTAATTTAGCTACGCATTCAATTTCTAGTAACGAGATGATTTTGTTTAATTCACGTCGATTGTTTTCCATGCTTGGCGCGCAAGAATAGGTAGGTACGAAATACTCTCACGAACTATCCTGTGTATACGCGATGGTAATACTGGCATGCAAGGGCACAGTATGCATGCCAGTATTACTTGCAAATGTATCCGCAGTGTGCCAGTTACTCGTACATGCCAGTAACTTTCATGCCAGTTACTTTCCCGATTTACGGGATGTGTATTCCCGGCTTCACTTCAGCCACGCTAGTTATAGGTACTTAATGAATATTAATTATTAGTATTATGACTTACGCATAATAAAATAAAACTAGTTATCCCGGCGAACTTTGTATCGCCTCAAATATAAAAAAATAAAATAAAAAAAGAATATTTTAATATTTCATGGAAATGTATGTATTATTAATTATAATTGAAAAACGCGACGGACAGACAGACAGACAAATTGTCGTATTAAATATATAGATAATAAGTCTCATTCGGTTCATTTATTATAAGTACTACTACGTACGTACTATTGTTATCCCAAATTAAACGACACCCGCAAATTTGTTCTGTTATAAATGGCAAAAAAAACCGGCTAAGTGGGAGTCGGGCTCGCGCACAAAGCCCTCGCTGACCGTCTGTGCCGTTCCCGTTTTAACCTTTGGGTACGGAACCCTAAAAATGCCTCCTGGTCCACCCATAAGAGAATTGTTACGCAGCGCGATTTCTTGAGTTTCCTGATTTTCTCCAATTGTGTAGTCATGTAATTATAATATAGTCCCAGTACTTATAGCACTAATATACTTAATATTACAATTCAAACCATAGTATAGCTCCCGAGATTAATATGCTCTTCGGTTTTGTAATTATGAGTAGGTACTAGTAGGTAGGTATACAAAGTACATAATATTAGTTTCCATTCATTGGTTTCATTTAATTGTTCACAGATATTTATTAAATATCCATTTTGTACTGAGTAATACTCGCTTTGTCTGGAAAATTTGTCCGCAATATAAACATATTATTAACTTCTGGTGTGGTATCTAAAGTTTCCAAGTAACCAAACCAATATATGACCAATCCCGGCCCAAACCGATTCCAATAACAAAGAAGTTGCTCTTTCAAATAACCTGAATGATTTTCTTCATCGCCAAACAGAGCTTTACTTTCAACCCAATTGACAATAAACCCATCAACTGCAATTGGAACGTCTAATTTAAAGTCTGGCGTCTTATCGTATCCTCGTGATCTAAGGACATTTTCATCTGAAAATGTGATGTGCATCAATCGGAGTTCTCTCTCTAATCTTAATTCATATTCCAGGCCTATAGACCTAAAACAAGCAAGATTATTAATAGGTAAGTAAATATAGACATAAAAATCAATTTTGGGCCAATCACATAATTACATATTAAGGGGCCTAAGTCATCCTCACGTGCACATATTACGTGGGCGAGTAAGTTAGGCGAGTAAGTAGGGCATGGTCGACTTTAAATCATTTATACTCTAGTAATATTTGAATTTTTATTAAAGACATCAAATTTCTGTTTGTTGAACAAAAATCAGCATCAAACACCCTACCCACGACTACAATCGACGCAGCATGGTTGGTTGCGTCAACTGTAGTCGATCAACTTAGTTCAACCAATGATATCACATAAATGTCAGGTAACATGACCAAATATACAATCTATAAATCAATCTATAGATATACAATCTGTGCTAAGCGCCAATTCCATGTTCTTCATGGTGCAATTGAAGAAGCAGTCAAACTTTATGTACCCCAAACACGACAAGTTCAACGCAACCTTAGGAAACCGTGGATATCAAAGGAAACCAAATTACTCATCGACTCGAAGCTGAAACTCTGGAATAGATATCTATTGACTGGGCTTGACTCACACTATATAGAGTACCGAAAATTTAATAACAAACTTGTAAAACTCAATCAGGCAACCCGGATAAGGTATGAAAAGACACTACTAGAAGCAGGACCGAAAAAGTTTTACTCATAGGTTAGACAACAAATAGCATCAAAAGTTGACATCCCCACCATATTGCAAGATAGGCAGTGCCAAACCGTGACCGAGCCCGCCAAAATTGCGAATTTATTTGCAGATCAGTTTGCCAGTGTCTTCCAAATAGAGCCTTACACACTATTGCCAACTCACTGTATGTCAAAGATAGTATTGAAGACATAACTTTCACGCACGATCAAGTCAAGCAAACCATTCGAGAAATTAAACTGGATTCTGCATCGGGCCCAGATAACATACCGATTAGAATATACAAAAATTGTGAAATCAACGAATATTTGGCAACATTTATGCAAACCTCCTATGACACAGGAATACTACCAGGCAGCATTGGTGACGCCCATATTCAAAAAAGGCAACAAGCTGCAAGCTGCAAACTACAGACCAATAAGCTTAACCTGTGTCGCATGCAAGTGTATGGGAAAAATATTAGTGAGACACATGAGGAACTTCTTTGCTAATCACAAGATTATTCCTGATAACCAGCACGGCTTCTGTCCTCGTCGTTCCACTGTCTCAAACCTGCTTTCAGCTTTATTATCCTGGACAGATAGTTTTAATAGGAGAGAACCGGTTGATGTAATATATCTTGACTACGAAAAGGCGTTTGATAAGGTACCGACTAGACGACTTTTGCTCAAACTTGAGTTTGTAGGAATCAGAGGGAAGCTATTGGCCTGGATTGAGGCATTCTTGTCGCAGCGAACGTTCAGAGTCCGAATAGGTGACAGTACATCAGACGAGCGGGAGAGAACATAGCGGGGTACCCCAAGGCTCCGTTTTGGGGCCAGTTCTGTACATAGTATACACTTTGGATCTCCCTCAAAGTCTACAATCGAATGTCAGCATGTTTGCTGATGACACAAAGATATTTGCAAATCCCACAGTGGACTACGACCGCCTACAGAATGACCTAAACACAATTGCAAACTGGTCTAAGGAGTGGCTTATAAACTTAAATGAAGCAAAGTGCTCTGTGTTGCATATAGGAAGTGGGAATCCTCGGAAGACTTACACACTGGGAAACAGGCAGTTGGTCGAAACTAAACTGCAAACCGACCTGGGTGTCAAGATATCCCATGACCTAAAATGGGAAGAGAATATTGTGGCCATTACCAAGAAAGCCAGAAGTCTTATTTACTTAACCCGGAAGGCCTTTGGAGTCATAACCCCCGAAATGATGCTCAAAATTCACAAGACCTTTATAAGGCCATTACTGGAATATGCATTTCAGGTTTGGAATCCATACTTCATTAAGGACATAGACATGCTGGAAAAAGTGCAACGTAGTTTGACCAAAATACCACCCATATTGAAACACCGTCCATATGAAGAGCGCTTGGAACTTCTGCAGCTCACTTCACTAAAAAGTCGTAGTTAGCGTGGAGATCTAATTGAGACATTTAAGATCTTGAATGGTCATTTTGACATCGAAGGATTTGACAGACTATTTTTACGGAATGAGAACACTCATCTAAGAGGCCACCATCTAAAGTTGCGGACTAGTTTGTCACACAACAATCCACATAAGCACTTCCTGACAAACAGAATTGTTAGACTGTGGGACAAACTTCCGGACGAAGTGATATCTGCAGAAAGCGTAAATCAATTCAAGAATAGGCTTGATATATATCTAAACTCCAATAGAAACAAGTGGAGAGGAGCAGGATACAGGCTCTACTAGTTGATTCAACTGCTGCCTGATTTTTTAAACAATAAATAATAATAATAAAATAACTGGTCTTTGTCCGGTGGTAACAAAATGCGGGCTTTCAACGGTTGGGTGATACCTTTATTGTTGTACTCCTTTGGCATACTACACCCACGATCGTCTGTCATGAGACTGTACATTCCACGGAAGTGGGGGGGTCGAGGCTTTTTGAATGCCAAGAACCTCCACAACCGTGAAGTGTGCAGTCTCAGGGATTACTTCCTACAGAATGGATGTGACATTCATTGCGATGTTGTGAAAGTTGACAAGGGCCTTACACCTCTTTCCTTGGCTAACGAGAACTGGCGTAAACCAAAGGTGTTAAGTACTGAAGACCGTAAGGACGTATGGAAGAGCAAGGAGCTACACGGGCGGTTCTACCGAGTCTTAACAGGACTCGATGTAGACCTGCTCGCATCGGTGAACTGGCTGCGTTTTGGGGACCTCTTTGGGGAAACTGAAGGTTTTGCCTGTGCAATTGCAGATGAGGTTATCAAGACGAACAACTATCGGAAATACATCATGAAGGACGGTACGGTCGACATTTGTCGAGCATGCCACCGTCCTGGTGAATCACTTCGCCATATTATTTCCGGTTGTTCGTATCTTGCTAACACCGAGTACTTGCATAGGCACAATCAAGTAGCCAGGATCATCCACCAGCAACTTGCTCTTCAATATGACCTTATTGAGTCTGAAGTACCGTACTATAAGTACACACCAGTGCCAGTTCTTGAGAATGGTCGTGCATTGCTCTACTGGGACCGATCAATCATCACGGACAGGACTATTGTTGCCAATAGGCCCGATATCGTGTTGGTTGATCGGACCCAGCGTCGGGCAGTGCTCGTCGATGTCGCCGTCCCGCATGACGAGAATCTTGTTAAGGCAGAGAAGGACAAACTTAGTAAGTACCTTGATCTGTCCTTCGAGATAACCGCCATGTGGGACGTAGACTCGACGATTATTGTACCGGTGGTCGTTTCGGCAAACGGACTAATAGCTAAGAGTTTCGATCAACACCTCAAGAGACTCTCGTTAGATTGTTGGATCAAGAGTCAGATTCAGAAGGCTGTTATCCTCGACACGTGCCGTATTGTTAGGAGGTTTCTCAGTCTGTAGCCTCCACCGCCGGTAGTTTGGGTCCTACTCCGCTACTGGTGGGACACTATTTTTTATATTTTTAAATGTATTTGTGTTTTTTATAAATCTATTTAAAAATGTATAAAATAAGAATGTTATTGAATAAACGAAATAACTGGCAACTCTGGACATCTGTACATACGTAATTTTCTTCAATAAAATATTTTAATATTTTTATCTAAAATATCTTCCTCATTTTTTTAAATGATTACTGATTTCTAAATTATATCACCAAAAAGTCCATAAATATTATATTCCACAATTTATTACAAGAATACAAAAGTCTACAAATATGAAGCGAAGTTTTGACAAACTTCAACTATCAAAATATCAGAATGTTACGAGAAAATAAATAGTATAAATGATTATGGATAGCAATGTTAACAAGAGCCAGTAGTAAAAATGCACAGATAACACCCCCGGACTCATCACTTAGCTCCGCCTCGCAAGCGCTGGACCGCACTCCTGCGACACAAGTGCTTGCTGAGGCGTCGAGCTCATCGTCAAGTGACGAGTATTTTTCCCCGCCGACGTCGCCAACACCTGTACGCCGGCGAGGGAGAGGCCGGCCGCCGAGCAGTTTGGGGCCCCGAAGCCTACCAGCTTCGAGTAGGGTCCCCAGTACCGGTGGTATTGTGCACCGCATGCGGTGGACTTCATCCATCAATGAAAACGTCATGCGGGTATATTATGAGGCTACAGAAGGGGAAACCAACCTGACTGCGTACCGTTCAATGATGCTTGTCCTGTGCCTGTGCTTGATCGACTACGCCTGGAAGTGTTATCTACTCGACCAGCTCCAGCGTCAACGAGAGCACCGTTACCTGCTACACACACGGTTGCTAGTGCCACTTTAGTTGATACCGTGCTCGACGTGGGAGATGATACGAGTGATATATCTGTCCAGGTAAGCGAGCAATTAAGGAGTACTTTGGAAGATGTGATCTCTCAGTATAGGTTTGCACCTAATTCTAGACCACGGCTACCACGCTTACCCATGCATAGACGAAATCTGGCGTTGATGGGAGCCCTGAATGGGTTGCTAGCTCCGTACTTACGGACTAGCAATGATTTGCTAGATACCCACTCGATTCTTTACTGTGGAGCTATTACCGCTTGTCGTGTTGCACGCGTTAAATTCCCTGAATGTAACCGTGCACCACGATCGGGTGGTGTGCCCGTATGGCAGGCAAGAATCGAGCGACGTATCGGCACATTTAGGACTCTCATTGCGAAGCTTATGTTTTAGCTGGGGAAGTAGTCGTCCCCGGGTCATGCGTTTCGTGACTCAGGCATTTGCTGGGACCGGTATTCGTCCCCAGCAATACTTAGCCAATGTCACGGAACGTATTGACTTTCTGAAACAGAAAGTGTATGCATGGGCAAGCCGTATCCGTCGTTATAGAGAGCGTGTAAATAGATACTGGCAGAATCGCATCTTCCAAAGTGACCAAAGGAAGGTGTACCGAGAGTGGGAGGGAACTGGACAACGTTTGAGCGACGGACAACTGCCAGATGCTCACACCATGAATCAATTTTGGCGTGACATGTGGTCGGTGCCCGTCGAACATTCGGAGGACGACTGGATCCGTGTCGTCGAGCGTGAATGCAGTATCATCGAACCCATGGAGTCTATTACCATAGACTCCGAAGATGTTAGTTGTGCAATTCGTACGGCCCCGAACTGGAAAAGTCCTGGGCCGGATGGATTGCACAACTTTTGGATAAAGTGGGTTCAGAGCTCGCATGAACGCTTGACTTGACTTGACGCAACACAGTATCAGGAAGCCCTCGAGTCTGGTTCCTTACCCGGTTTTATGACCACTGGCATCACCTTCCTGCTCCATAAATCAGGTAGTACCACGGAACCTAAAAACTATAGACCTATCACTTGCTTACCTACCATCTACAAGCTCCTTACATCCATTCTGAGAATTAAATTAAATTCACACATAATGTCTAACAACATTTTAGATAACGCTCAGAATGGATGTAGGGCTGGGTCACGTGGTACTAAGGAGCTACTCCTTATTGCCATGGCCATTAGCCAACAGGTCAAGCGGAGTAGGGGCGCCCTCTCTACTGCCTGGATTGACTACAAGAAGGCCTATGATTCGGTGCCTCATTCATGGCTGAGGAGGATTTTAGAGCTGTATAAAATTAATCCGACTCTTAAATCCTTCTTAGTCTCGTGTATGGGGCAATGGACCACAGTCCTTCGTCAACCAGGCAGTGGTGGGTACGCCTCTGATTCGCATGACTTGATAAGGATTGAGTGTGGTATATTCCAGGGCGACAGTTTGAGTCCATTGTGGTTTTGTTTAGCACTGAATCCACTTAGCACATTGCTGAAGGATTCAGGGCTAGGCTATCGGTTTTGTAGAGGGGGTGAGGTTATTTCTCACCTGATGTATATGGATGACCTCAAACTATTCACACCGAAGCACCAAGATTTAGTGACATTATTAAAAACTACGGAAGTTTTTAGTAATGCCATTAAGATGGAGTTCGGTGTTGATAAGTGTGCGGTTATGCATGTACAGCGGGGGAATGTTGTAAATTCACCGAATCTACAACTTTCTGAGATAATAACTCTCAGATCTTTTACCGAGACCGAAACATACAAATACTATATAATGGATATTAAGAAATCGGTGAAAGAACGTTTTTTTGGCCGCCTGACGAAAGTTCTTAACAGTTCTTTGTCCGGTGGTAACAAAATGCGGGCTTTCAACGGTTGGGTGATACCTTTATTGTTGTACTCCTTTGGCATACTTAGGTGGACTCAAACGGAACTAGACGCCCTGGATAGGCGAGTCCGTCAACAACTGACATTGCATCGAATGTTACACCCACGATCGTCTGTCATGAGACTGTACATTCCACGGAAGTGGGGGGGTCGAGGCTTTTTGAATGCCAAGAACCTCCACAACCGTGAAGTGTGCAGTCTCAGGGATTACTTCCTACAGAATGGATGTGACATTCATTGCGATGTTGTGAAGGTTGACAAGGGCCTTACACCTCTTTCCTTGGCTAACGAGAACTGGTGTAAACCAAAGGTGTTAAGTACTGAAGACCGTAAGGACGTATGGAAGAGCAAGGAGCTACACGGGCGGTTCTACCGAGTCTTAACAGGACTCGATGTAGACCTGCTCGCATCGCTGAACTGGCTGCGTTTTGGGGACCTCTTTGGGGAAACTGAAGGTTTTGCCTGTGCAATTGCAGATGAGGTTATCAAGACGAACAACTATCGGAAATACATCATGAAGGACGGTACGGTCGACATTTGTCGAGCATGCCACCGTCCTGGTGAATCACTTCGCCATATTATTTCCGGTTGTTCGTATCTTGCTAACACCGAGTACTTGCATAGGCACAATCAAGTAGCCATAATCATCCACCAGCAACTTGCTCTTCAATATGGCCTTATTGAGTCTGAAGTACCGTACTATAAGTACACACCAGTGCCAGTTCTTGAGAATGGTCGTGCATTGCTCTACTGGGACCGATCAATCATCACGGACAGGACTGTTGTTGCCAATAGGCCCGATATCATGTTGGTTGATCGGACCCAGCGTCGGGCAGTGCTCGTCGATATCACCGTCCCGCATGACGAGAATCTCGTTAAGGCAGAGAAGGACAAACTTAGTAAGTACCTCGATCTGTCCTTCGAGATAACCGCCATGTGGGACGTAGACTCGATGATCATTGTCCCGGTGGTCGTTTCGGCAAACGGATTAATAGCGAAGAGTCTCGATCAACATCTCAAGAGACTCGTTAGATTGTTGGATCAAGAGTCAGATTCAGCGCTGTTCGTTGGGTGTGGACAGTAGAATTTTCTTTGCGAGTTAATTATACTTACTGGTAGTTGTTTTCGTTTTAAATATATATCATGAGCTCACAAGATTCTATTCGTTTACACGCTGTCTTCTGATACCCTTCTTTATGCAACAGTTTCATAAACTAGGTACTATTATTTCAGTTCATAAAACAGTACAATTAATGAATAATAGTCATACAATAGACATAAATAAAAAAATATCATAACACCATAATATCATAGCTTTTCTAAATCTAAATCACATGTCATTTACCGCTAAATGTAAGTCACAACCATGACATTCTCAAGATGTCTGTCTATACCACAGAATTGGGGGGCCACAGGTGTTGATTATATTCTTATATTACCTACTACAATAATACTTACTGCTTAATTATATCTGCATGTGGACCATATTGATTATCATTCATGATACCCTGAAAAATTACCAACACAATTTTAAAATTATGCAAACACATATTCTAAACTCATAATTGAAAGGTTGCTTGAGTTACTGACCACAAAAACCTGATAAGCCAAATCTTTGTCTTCAATTAATGTTGTATCCTTAATATACTTCTTGGCAACTGTTGAATCAGCATAAACACCGTGGAGTAATGTTCTTGCAAATAAAGCTGGACTGATACCTTGACTTTCAGAGAGGCTAAAATAAAAATAAAGGCTGATAAATGTGAATTAAAAAAAAACAGAGGTACGTCTATTATTACCAATAGGTACCTACTAATAATTTTGCAAGAGCCTAATCTATTGACTAGTATGTGCACCACTTGCTGGTATGATTGGATTGAATTCGTAAATATTGAATATGTATGTATATTATAATCATATCTGTTTCACCAAATTGGTAGGCAGAAGAATAATATCAGCTGAGAATTCTTTTTCCAAGTCATAGGAGAAGCCTACTACAGATAAAACTTATTTGTTCTTATAAGACTGCTTCGGTGGAGTGGTCGGTATTGCATCCTCTTTAGACGCCGTAGTCTCGGGTTCGATTCCGGGTCGGGACAAACTTTGTGTGATGACAGATACGTTTGTACCAAAAGTCTGGATGTTTCCTATGTATAATATGTACGTATTTCAAAAAAAATGTATATTAGTATTTATATTAGTTTATCTAGTACTCATATCACAAGCTCTGCTTAGTTTGAGACTAGATGGCATTGTGTGAATTGTCCTAACATATTTATTTATTTTATAAAATATTTGCTATAATCAATCCAAAGAACTAAAAGTCCAACCAAGAAAAATTTAATTTCCAACAACAATCTCTATGTGTGCCAAGTATTCAAGTATGATATAATACACTTACTGTACTATAACATTGTCTTGTTTTTTATCTTGTATGAGACCTTCATAGAATTCATGATATTTGCTTGAAATTAATGGAGATTTCCTATAGCTATATCTCATAGACCTCTGCACCAGTAAAGATATAATACTGCCAAGTGTGTATGATGGTATGCTAGAATGAAATTAATATGGTAATTAAACAGTTTAAAATCCCAATAAGGCTACAATTAAATATTATCATTTGTACTAAACTGTTTAAATTTCTTCTTCAATTCATTTTCACATTTTCGGCTAAAGGATGGTAGTTTATTAAAATCTTGGACAATAGCATTATATTCTTCAATTCTCATAATGTTGTGAGACCTATATTCTGAGGCCATTATATTATATGAAACAAAATAAGGAATAATGGAATAATATTCTTCTTCTATGTTTCTTCTATAATACTCTTTTTCGCAGTAAAATTAAATACAACATAAATGATCAATCAAGCGAATCGTGTGCATTGTTTATATTTACTCGTAGTATTGTATTCTCTTTGTATTTACTACGTTCGTCTGTCTGTCTGTCTGATGTCTGTCTCCCCCGTCCCTGTCTCCACACAGAAATCAGAAAAGTGAAATATATCCGTCAGTGTCACTGTCAGTCAGGATAGTTCAAAAACATCCACAGTTGACTCTGCACGATTTCACGAATAGCAAGAAGCAAGACCCATTTATTGATATAGAATTTAACTTTGATTGACCGAGTGAATTCAGCGAGGGAAGCGTCTATATTTTGAGCAGTGCCGTAGCTGAGTAACGTAGCGTAGGTAAATAAATATGCGGCGCCGGCGCCAAGGACTTTGGAGGTAGGGGGGGAAACGACGACGACGTACTCTCCGTCTCGGCCGCCTCCTTCGCAAGCATGTCCTGCTCGAAGCTCTGCACTATCGTGTTCAGCGCTACCGCCGGGTCCTCACCGAGAGCCTCGCATTGCTGACACTGGGGCGTGAAGCGTGATCTCAAGGTATACTTGGACGGCGCCACAGATACTTACCGAAGCATGGAACCAGGGGAAATGTTACCTCTTGCCCGGAACCAAGAATCTTGGAGATGTCTGCAGGGCTAACATGGCAAAAAGCAGAGGAGTCTCTTTCTATCCAAGATGGCGGAGTCGATTTTGCGAAAAAATTACGTAGGCAAGATGGCCACGATGAGCCCGAGATGTTTTCCTATTCAATGCAATCCGTTCAAAATTGCCATTCGAAATCATCATCGAGCAACTTTTTTTAGTTCGTAAAGCAGACCTTAGATGAGAAGACTGCTTGCACTCTCACTGCCTTCAGTCAAAGCCCATAACGTCCGACCGTCTGACAGTCTGTCTGTATGACGAAAATCGTTTGGAGAGTACATACGAGCGTGTTTCGGTAAACGATCGCCTGCAGTTGCAGTCTTCGATCGTTCGACGGCCCTGCAGTCTCTGATAGTTCGACGGCCTGCAGTCACTGATCGTTCGAAGGCCTGCAGTTCAATTCTCATCCATCCGAACGTTGACAGTCAGTCTGTTCGTCGATGACGTAACTTAATAAATACATAGATAGAGACATTGCTAAACGCTTAGTCGATGCTTCTCAGGACCAGAAGGCTGGCTATTTTCTGGCCCAAAAAATAAGTATGGCCATATAGCCAGCATTCTGAGAACCTTCCCAGTCGGCAATGACGCGGAGGATTTTTTAAACGATATTTTGTAATGTTGTAACTATTTTTGGTGCATTTATTTAACAATTACAATATACATAAAAGTAGATGAAAATACTATTTACACTTACTAAAAACTACACTACACATTGGAATCTACAACTATATACAGGCGTCAAAGAACTCCTCCACCTCTTCGCCGACTGGCAATGTTCCCAGACGGCTGGCAGCATTGCCAGGTTGTATGGCAATGCTTATTCTTTCAGCTAAAAAGTAACCAGCTTTCTGGTCTTGAGAAGAGTCGATCATGAGTTTCGAGATCGTTTTAAAGAGACCGCGAGCGCTCGGACCCCAAGTCCCAATTCTCTACCCCAAACGGCTCAAATATTAGTATTCTACTAAATTTGAGTATTTGCGCCGTTTGAGGCTTTCCACTGATGCAGCAGCAGCGCCGGTACAACCCGCCGTACTAGGAAGGTGAGAAGGCGCCCAGAGTGTCAACGCACGTTGCGTCCCACACTAAAGGCCTCCCCATCTTCCATGGCAATAACGGCATTCCATCAGGTCTCTTTCCGTCGCCACGTGCCAGCCCATTTGGTTAACGAACTGCTGGAGTACCGTGGAAAGAGCCCGACAGATTATGTCAATATAGGCAAGCGGCGGACCCCATGAAAAACTAAAATGACTGACCAATCGTGAAAATGTGATTTCCCTAATACAAATTTGTACTTTTTGTAAACCTTGGACCAAAAGGCGTCGATTGGTACGAAAACAAAATTTGTGCGATTGGGCTTTTAATTTTTATAAACAAATTAATCTGTCAACTGATAAAAAGTTGGTGTTTATATTGGAAAATGATTTCTAAGGGTAAAACGGGCAAAATAGAACACTTTTTACTTTGTGATTTTTTCGAAAAAATGCGTCTTAAAGAAGTTACGACCATTTTAAAGCGCAAAAATGGTCACATTCAACATTTTTTATCTCGGCAAGTTTTTATCGAATTCAAAAAAATCCTGCGGCAGAATACTTATCAGATCTTACGATCTGATAAGTATTCTGCCGTAGGATTTTCTCGCAGGATTTTCTCATTTTGAACAATAGTCACACAAACTGACTCATTTTGAAAAATAGTCAGTTGAAGCTTCACCGCACAAATTTTGTTTTCTTACTAATCGACGCCTTTTGGTCCAAGGTTTACAAAAAGTACAAATTTGTATTGGGGAAATCACATTTTCACGATTGGTCAGTCATTTAAGTTTTTCATGGGGTCCGCCGCTTGCCTATAATGACATAATCCGTCGGGCTCTTTCCACGGTACCCCAGCAGTTCGTTAACCAAATGGGCTGGCACGTGGCGACGGAAAGAGACCTGATGGAATGTCGTTATTGCCATGGAAGATGGGGAGGCCTTTAGTGTGGGACGCAACGTGCGTTGACACTCTGGCGCCTTCTCACCTTCCTAGTACGGCGGGTTGTACCGGCGCTGCTGCTGCATCAGTGCAAAGCCTCAAACGGCGCAAATACTCAAATTTAGTAGAAGACTAATATTTGAGCCGTTTCGGGTAGAGAATTGGGACTTGGGGTCCGAGCGCTCGCGGTCTCTTTAAAACGATCTCGAAACTCATGATCGACTCTTCTCAAGACCAGAAAGCTGGTTACTTTTTAGCAGAAAGAATAAGCATTGCCATACAACGTGGCAATGCTGCCAGCCGTCTGGGAACATTGCCAGTCGGCGAAGAGGTGGAGGAGTTCTTTGACGCCTGTATATAGTTGTAGATTCCAATGTGTAGTGTAGTTTTTAGTAAGTATAAATAGTATTTTCATCTACTTTTATGTATATTGTAATTGTTAAATAAATGCACCAAAAATAGTTACAACATTACAAAATATCGTTTAAAAAATCCTCCGCGTCATTGCCGACTGGGAAGGTTCTCAGAATGCTGGCTATATGGCCATACTTATTTTTTGGGCCAGAAAATAGCCAGTCTTCTGGTCCTGAGAAGCATCGATTAAGCGTTTAGCAATGTCTCTATCTATGTATTTATTAGGTTACGTCATCGACGAACAGACTGACTGTCAACGTTCGGATGGATGAGGCTTGAACTGCAGGCCTTCGAACGATCAGTGACTGCAGGCCATCGAACTATCAGAGACTGCAGGGCCGTCGAACGATCGAAGACTGCAACTGCAGGCGATCGTTTACCGAAACACGCTCGTATGTACTCTCCAAACGATTTTCGTCATACAGACAGACTGTCAGACGGTCGGACGTTATGGGCTTTGACTGAAGGCAGTGAGAGTGCAAGCAGTCTTCTCATCTAAGGTCTGCTTTACGAACTAAAAAAAGTTGCTCGATGATGATTTCGAATGGAAATTTTGAATGGATTGAATAGGAAAACATCTCGGGCTCATCTTGGCCATCTTACCTACGTATTTTTTTCGCAAAATCGACTCCGCCATCTTGGATAGAAAGAGACTCCTCTGCTTTTTGCCATGTTAGCCCTGCAGACATCTCCAAGATTCTTGGTTCCGGGCAAGAGGTGACATTTCCCCAGGTTCCATGCTTCGGTAAGTATCTGTGGCGCCGCCCAAGTATACCTTGAGATCACGCTTCACGCCCCAGTGTCAGCAATGCGAGGCTCTCGGTGAGGACCCGGCGGTAGCGCTGAACACGATAGTGCACGAGACGGAGAGTACGTCGTCGTCGTTTACCCCCCTCCCTCCAAAGTCCTTGGCGCCGGCGCCGCAAATTTATTTACCTACGCTACGTTACTCAGCTACGGCACTGCTCAAAATATAGACGCTTCCCTCGCTGAATTCACTCGGTCAATCAAAGTTAAATTCTATATCAATAAATGGGTCTTGCTTCTTGCTATTCGTTAAATCGTGCAGAGTCAACTGAGTCAACATTTTTAATCTCGGCAAGTTTTTATCGAATTCAAAGAAATCTTTTTTCTCGCAGGATTTTCTCTTCTCTAAGCTTAAGCTTCAACTGAATATTTTTCAAAATGAGAAAATATACATTTTTCACTTCGTAAAATAGCGTAGCGTTTTTCCGAGTTAAGATACACTATTATACGCATGTAAAGTCGCGCCAACTCGTATAAAGCGCGTGCAATTTGACAGGACTCAAACGGGCAATTAATAAGGAACTCCAAACTCCAAAAAAAAAAATTTTTTATTGTTTAATTTCTTTTTTTTTTAATTGGAAATCATTGAAAAATTATCTAGGTAAGAACATTTTGCTTTGGTTATCTGATTTCTCACTACCTCCGGATTGTGGAACGCTAAAAAAACGCTGTGTATAAATAGATTTTACGATGTGAAAAATGTATATTTTCTCAAAGTAGTATTAACTGTATATTTTCTCATTTTGAAAAATAGTTAGTTGAAGCTTAAGATCTGGTAAGTATTCTGCCGCAGGATTTTTTTGAATTCGATCATAACTCGCCGAGATTAAAAATGTTGAATGTGACCATTTTTGCACTTTAAAATGGTTGTAACCTCTTTAAAAAGCATTTTTTCGAAAAAATTAAAAACAAAAAGTGTTCTATTTCGCCCGTTTTACCCTTAGAAATCATTTTCCAATATAAAAACCAACTTTTTATCAGTTAACAAATTAATTTGTTTATAACAATAAATAGCCCAACCGCACAAATTTTGTTTTCTTACCAATCGACGCCTTTTGGTCCAAGGTTTACAAAAAGTACAAATTTGTATTAGGGAAATCACATTTTCACTGATTGGTCAGTCATTTTCATTTCTAAGCACTTTTTCGGGGGTGTGCCACTTGCCTATTAAGGTTAGCGTGTTGAGAAATACGACCTGTGCTTCTATTGCATGAAAGACCGTGATGTCCAAGGTTATTGACTACTTCTCCACAGTGGTAACGATACGGAGAAACACATGGCGCACTTAATGAAGACAGGTGGTAAGGCGGACAGTGGTGTCGTCCAACGTAGTACCTATATTGGGCGAAGGAAGAATTATCTAATACTACTATTATAAAGAGGAAAGATTTGTATGTTTGTAATGAATAAACTCAAAAACTACTATGCCGATTTCAAAAATTCTTTCACCATTGGAAAGCTATATTCACCCTGAGTAACATAGGCTACTTTTTATCCCGGTAATGTCTTCCCACGGGAACCGGGAACGAGTAAACTAAATCACGCGGGCGGAGCTGCGGCGATCAGCTAGTTTACTATAAATTCCTTTGGCAGTGTTATAGATATCCAACAAAATTAATAAATAAAGACCACGTTTTAGAGTCAGCAGTTGGTTGTCAGCAAGGTGATCCCCTGGAACCAGTAATCTTTAGCCTAGCTATACACCCAGCTACGCCGACGATACCCTCGTCACGGCGCGGGGTGCAACGTACCAGGGGGCAGCACTCAAGGTCACGACGGGTGTTGCTCAAGTCGTGGGTTAGATACGGCGACTGGGATTGGAGGTGGCCTTGCACAAGTCCGAGGTTCTGTGCTTTCGCAGACCTCGGAACGGTCCACCTGAAGGTTCCAGCATAAATGTGGGAGGCGTTAGCATCGGCATCAAGCCCTTGATGAAGTACCTAGGGATCGTACTTGATAGCCGATGGAACTTCGGACCACATTTCCGAAGTTTGGTCCCTAAAGTGACGGGGGCATCACTCGCGCTTTCGCGACTCAAGCCCAAGTATAAAGGGGCCCAACGCCTCCTGCAGGAGACTGTACCTGGGGATCGTGCGGAGTAAGGCCCTATACGGGGCTCCCGTATGGGCGGCGCGGTTGACGGCCAACAACTCCCCGCTCCTTAATAGACCGTTGAGAACCTTGGCCGGCAAAACAATAAGAGGGTACCGCACGATCTCCGGAGAGGCTGCATATCTCCTAGCCGAGACCCCTCCATGGGACCTGGAAGCGAGAGCCCTTGCGTCGTTGTTCTAATGGCGCAAGGAGGCGCTGGAGTCGGACCACAGGCCAACGTCTCGAGAAATCGAGGACCAGCGGTCCCAACTCCACCAGGATCTCATGGAGTCATGGAGGGTGCGACTTGAGCACCCCAGGTGGGGTACCACCATCATCGCGGCGGTGAGACCGATCATGGACGATTGGCTGCAGAGGCAGCATGGTGACCTCACGTATCGTGCGACGCAGATAGTTACCGAGCATGGATGCTTCGGTAGCTATCTGTTTCGCATCCATCGTGAGGTCACAGCCCGGTGTCAACACTGGAAGGTTTCCGGCGACGACACCGCACTCCACACGTTGGTGGAGTGCTCAGCGTGGGCGACTCAGCGCCGGGACCTCGTAGTGGGTCTGGGCGTGGATATCCTCTCGCTGGAAACCATGCTCCAAGCAATGGTCTCCAGCGCGAGTAGGTGGACGCGACTGGTGCCTTCGCGAGCAAGTCATGCTCGCGAAGGAGGCGGCCGAGAGGGAGAGGGAGCGTACCCTTCCCGCCGAGTTCCGTAGTCAGCAGCGAGGGCGCCGCAGACTCGTCTACGCCCAAGACCATCGACCTCCATGATTGGGGCCTGAGGACGGCGGGATCGCCACCCACCGTCCTTACAGAAGCAGGCTAGAAGGGTTGCGTGCTGCGGGGCCTTTGCCCCATAGCACGCAACCAGATTCACTCACTGACGCGGGATAAAACCCTACCCCAACGACGCGGGATTCTCATCCCGACCTAACCCCCGCAGAGACCACAGAGGTGGTCAAAGTCCGCCGGGCGCTAGAAATTTAACATTTGGTACCTATATGACGGAACCCTGGGAGGAGACGTAAATACAGTTTTAAAAGGCCTCACTTTTATTAAACATGAATTTCAAAATATTGGATTGGAACTAAACACAAACAAATGTGAAATTTTCAGCAGAATTGGCAGTTCGTGAACCAAATAGGGTGGCACGTGGCGATGGAAGGACACCTGGTGGAATGTCGTTATTGCCATGGAAGATGGAAAGGCCTTTAGTGTGTGACGCTACGTGGGTTGACACTCTGGCGCCTTCTCACCTTTCCAGTACAGCGGGTTGTGCCGGCGCTTCTGCTGCATCAGCGGAAAGCCTCAAACGGCGCAAATACTCAAATTTAGCAGGAGACTACATATTTGAGCCGTTTGGGTTAAAGACGCTGGGACCTTGGGGTCCGAGCGCTCGCGGACTCTTTAAAACTATCTCAAAACTCATGATCAACTCTTCTCAAGACCAGAAGGCTGGTTACTTTTTAGCCATACAACGTGGCAATGCTGCCATCCTTCTGGGAACATTGCCAGTCGGCGACGAGGCGGAGTTCTTTGACGCCTGTATATAATGTAGATTTTAATGTGTATAGTATAGTTTTTTTATGTATATTGTATATAATTATGTATATTGTAATTCTTATTGTAAATAAATATTGTTATTTCATACTATTAGAAAAGAGAAAAATCAATACATTTTTGAAAATTCCTGTCATGTCATTGGTTAGGTATCGACAAACTGTTCTTACCGCCATGCTCGCCCTACTGCTCGTGCTACTAGCCGCATTGTCACTAGGGGACCTGTCGCGGAGACATAAATATCGCCCGACATTCACGTAGTATGTCTCTGCAACTTTGTGCGACAATGTCGCTCGACATTTCCCTTGTTCACATTGGCCAGTTGTGTTCAGTATGTCGCCCGAGGAGTTAGTGTTGTTCAGTGCAGCTTACATAATTATTCGGAAGACAATAGCAAAACGTAAAAAAAAGAAGTGGTGGGTCCGAGAATATTTACTACAAAGGGAAAGTTCAAGTTTAATAAGCAGTCTTCGAATGCGCGACGGATCGTTCGAAAATTTTACTAGAATGTCTAGAACCGATTTCGAGATACTTTTAAATATGGTATATGGCCATAGTCAAGCAAGATACAAAGTTTCGGAAAGCTATCGACCCTCACATCAGACTCGCTATAACATTGAAATACTTGGCATGTTGATACTTGATACATTTGAAGTGTCCCACAATAAGTACGAATTTTGATATACCTGATCAGGGTCAATGTATTTTCGTTGGATCACACTACTGCTATTTTCGGAACACAGAGCGACACGTTCTCACTGCTCAAAGCCTGTTCGAGCGACCCGTAAATGTCCCACGCGACGTCGGGTGACATCGCACGGGACATTTTCGTGAATTTCGTGTCGAGCGACTGAGTCGCGGAACAAATGTCTCCTAGTAAAAATGCGGCTTCAAAGCCCGTAACCAGAGAAATCATAATATGGGTGATGCCCGGATCGCATGTTTTTGTCAATTCAATTCAATTCTTTGTTATGGCCTCTGCTTGCACTTGCAGCAACTTGCCAATGACCAGTGAGTAAAGCTAATAACGTAGGAGATTTTAACTGTGGGTCGAAATTATGATCGGTGGCCTTAGAGCATTCAACCAACTGGAGAAGAGACGCGCGCTATTTTGCACGAACAAAAGTCTGCCACTTTCAGCGGGGGACGGGGGACGCACACTAATTTAATTGTTAACTACTAATGCATTTTTGAATCACGTCGCTATGCACTCACACAACAAAAATGTTGAACACTAATTTAAACTATACGCACACACTCACATTCACACACAGGGACCTCTATCAGTGAATTCAGTGACATATTAATGTAAACAAGCTAGAGCTTGACTATGTCGATATTATGTATCGATGTTTTGGTGTTTCAAATGCGGGATGATAATTATCAATTATGTGATGACTTTGTTTACGTATTATAACGTCATTAAAATAATATTCATTATATTTATTAAATAGAACATGCATTCTTTAATGACTTGATTTATTAAATAGAAAATATACATTCTTTAATGACTTGATTTATTAAATAGAATATGCATTCTTTAATGAGGCGTACAGGGGTATTGCTAATAATTTGTAAGTCTTTGTAAATTGAGCACTTTAAAATGACCAAATGTTGCCTAAAATAAATTCTATTAGAGTTATTTTAATCTGGCTTTGGACCCGACGATGAAGACCCCCAATAAGGGGTTCTCGTATGAAATACGGGTACCAAACTAACAATAAATAGGGAACTAAGAATTAATTTGAAATAAGCGATAAATAAAAGGCTTTTTATTTTATTTAATACTTTTATTGTAAAATAGGTATCTTCTGTAGTTATTATGTAGTATTTTGTAGTTTACCTTGTAGGTACTAACACAACAAAAATGTATAAACAATGAAAAGCGTAATCACAAATCACACAATCTACTGTCAAAATAATTGGTAATCAAATCAAATCAAAGTAATAAAAAAAACAAAAATATAATTTTTTATCATTTAAGCGATACGGTCTTAAAATAATGATCTACCTTGAAAGGTTTTATTGATTTTTAAAGTGTATTAACTTAGTGTATATATGCCTGATGCATTTCTTGGGATCAGACTTCTTTGACAAATAGTTTATTCTAATATTGGTATACTTTTCAGTCACAGTTTTTGCAAGTTCTATATTGTGTACAATAAAGTCGTTATCAAAGTAATGGCCCTCGATGTTAGGGAATAGTGGCTTACCAACAAAATTTTTTAAGACCTTATTTGTAACCCACTGTGCTGAACAAGAGCGCTCAACTTTTTTATCAATAGTTAAGTGTTTGCGGATCTCTACTTCGCAAAGGCGACATAAATCAATAACTTCTTTTGATGCGTACTTCAGGCCACCTCTGCTTTTTTGGAAGATTAAACTTTTTTCATTTTGCTGACCACATAACCCCTTAATACATGTACTACATTTAATTTTTTTTATAATAGAAAATACTACAAAGCCTGCTATATATTCCACAACCTTCTCTCCAAAAGGTGATAGAAATGTTTGAGTTTCTATCTCTGAAACCATATCACTTTCTTCTGAGGAACTATTTGCTATAAATGGTTGTGTTTCTTTTTTTTGCGAACTATAGTTAATTTTTTCTATTGCTGATGTACAGTTGAGTATTGAAATTTTTTCTAATGGAATGCAGTTCGTACCCCTTTCATTGCGGATTAACTCGGTGTGCACCAAAAGCTTTTTATATATAGTTTCAAATTGACGAGCAGTCGGATTATCTGAATAACCACCGTGGCTCCTAACGACAGAAAAAAAAATCTCGATATGATCTTGGCTTATTTTGTGTAATGGTAAATACGTGAGCTGCGTGTTTGTATTTAAAACTATGTTCTGGAATAGAAGTTTTGCACTTTCTATGCACACAAGAAAACCTAGAAAGCCTGTGTAACGAGGGGATTTTAAGAGATTAAGCCTTTTCGTGTCATTTTGACGGTTTTGAACATCTGTCTCCAAATTTAAAAGAATTGTCTTCGCTTCGTCCAGTTTAGCAAAAGCAGTATTATAATTTTTAAGGTTCAAGGCTTGTTTAAACCCATTACCCCAAGTTTTGCTATCAAGTATATCAAATACATCGTTAATTAATTTTAAAAAATCTGCTGTCGCGTCAACGTTCTCAAACATGGCCAACTTCATTACATTGTTACAGAATATTAATGAATCGGCTACACTGGTGCTGAAGAGTTGAGCTGCAAGGCGTACATTCATTATTTTAGTTTTAAAAAAGATGTGGTTGGCTTTTAATTTATTTGCCATATAAAAGAGTTCCTGTTCCTGCAATTCGTGTAATTTTTTAATATATGACCATTGAATTTTATTTCCTGTGTTAGATTGTATGAAAACGTTATAATTTTCGAATGCATTACGTATCAGCTTAAGCATGTGGCAGGGATCCAAAAAGAAAAAGCATTGTTGTCCTGTCCGTGGATCAAGAATTGTGGTTTGTAAATTGTCAACATCGAAACAGCAGGCTAATTCTTCGGCCATAGCAAGATTCGTTTTAGTGCCGTCACACGTTAATGCTTTAATCTCTACACCAGTGTCATTTACTAAATGAAAAGCTTCTGTCACAAGTTGCGATTTTAGTTTTGCCTTCATACCCTTAACTAAAAAGTATCCTATAGGTAATTTCCAAGTGGTATTTATTCCTACTAATAAAAATACTAAAGCGTCAGTTGCTTCTTCAGAATTATCTGATATAAAATCAAAGCCATGGTCCACGTAACCATAATATCTTCGAGTACTTGTTAAGTATTCTGTACAATGTTTGATTTTCATTTCATCTAAAACTAAAGTACAAAAAATCTTTTTATCGGGGTTACATTCTGCTCTTAGTTTTAATGCAACTAACGCTTCTTTTGTAAATCCTGGTTGCCCGTTAATAGAACTGTACCATTTTGTTAAAGTCCTTGGTGCTGGCAAACACGTTCCAAAAGTATTTCGCACAAATCTATATGCTTTTGGCGAATAGAAATGTAGGGTTAAAGCAAAACATCGAAGTTCAGCAGAATATTTAGTTCTAGGTATCTTTCCAGATTTGCTTTTCAGTAGTTGTCTATTAAGAAGTTCTCTTTCTTCTATACCTATTTTATCCAAAACTAGACAATCTTCTTTATTAATTAACGATTTTTCTGAAAAGGTTTTTAGTATTTCTTCTAAACCTGCAACCTTTTTCTTTAAATAGCTTTTTTGTGTTAAAAGTCTTTTTATTTTTCATTTCTATACGTTTTTTAAATTTTAGTTTCCGTGGTGTGTCTTCTAACTTAGGTCTTAAAATTGTACTTGGTGAATTTGTTTCATTATATCCAGGTGGATTATGGTGAAGTTCTCCAGCTTTACATTCTTGAGTTTGATATGATTGAATATGCTCAATTGTCTCAACTTTTCTTCTTTTAATTTGTGGTTCCTTGGATGTTCCTGGTTCACAAGCAGATTCTTTGGAAGAATCATCCTGAAAAATAGTCAATATTTACCTACAAATGGTTTTTGTGTGAAATAGATTTGAGAGTTGGCATTTTTTAGAACTGGCCATTTTGATCTTCAAAATCCAGCATAGCTAGCCGTTAATCAGCCGAGATTGGTGAACTGCTCTAGCCACTGCTGCTTCAGGACAACGCTAGACCACACCAGACCAACAGACGGTCGCGAAAGTAGAGGAGGAATGTTGGAATAATGTCCCCATCACCCACCATACTCCCCGGACCTTGCTCCAACTGATCACCACTTTTTTCGGAATTTGGATGATTTAGTAATTGGAAAAAAATTCAATTCAGATGAGGCAGTCCAAAATAAAACGACTTCAAATATCAATCAAAGGAATCAATGAACTGCCTATAAAATGGCAAAGTTCATAGATAACAACGGTATAAACTTTGATTTATTCAATAAAGAAACCAAAAAAAAAAATGTTTTTCTTTCTCCATATAAAACGCCAATTTCATATGTATACCTAATATTAGTAGGGTAAACTACTAAGCTGAAAATCAGGAACTAGTAAAATAATAAAATGTACCTTGGATAATATCAACGTTGGTACAGCGCCCTGAATCAATTTTCGCTTATTGTTTAATTGTATTATAAAACAGGAACTTTTAAAATGCTGTGAGCAAATTGTACTCGTCCGTTTAGGAACCCACGAAACATGGTTCCCACAAAATTGAACCCAAGCGGTACGAAGTACTGGTTCTTTTGGGAATCTAAAAATTAACATTTATAAAAATGTTAATATGGTACTGAAATATTAATATCGATATTGGTGATTATGCTGTCCCAGCTCTAATTCTATCGAAGTGTGGCAACTTCCTACAAAATAAATCGCTTATTTTTTCGAAATATTTTATTATCGAATGTAAGATAATACTCCTTTTTTGAATTATGTCTGTGTGCATTGCTACTATCGGTTGAAAGGCTATCTTAGTGCTCCAACATAATGAAAGCAAATGTGATTTTGACATATTATTAACGTCTTATGTGTACATAATTATCTCAATAAACTGAATGTTAGTACTCTTTATAGGGTTTTGAAAAACTAGATTATGTTGCAGCAAGTTAAAAATAAATATTTCTTTAAATTAATTGAAGATATGACTTAGGTATTGTTTTAAACAACGATAAAACTTAGCTTAAAAATTACCCCAGATTAGATTGTAGTTCATAAAATGGTATCACTGTCGATTCGCAACATTTTTTAGGATTTTTGATAATTTAATGAATTAATTGATAATATTCGAACGAAATAATACTTACAGGTGAAAGGTAATGTTATCCTTTTGTTTATTTGATGTCGTTGATCGCTTATTACACCAAAATACACAGCAACTCGGCATTTTACTAGAAGTGTACTCAGTGAGCGGTGCGAACGAATGGCGCGGTAGGCGCGGCAACTAGTTTTATATAACGGGTATGACCCGCTGTCTCATACCTTTGGCAGCGGGGTATGCGTGTTAGTGGCGTCTCCGGTTGGTTGAATGCTCTAAGTCGGTGGCCGAGTAATTCCATAACTCAGTCAGTCTAAACAAAAAAAATACCATAAAAGGCAAAAGAATACAACGTTTTTGTCAAATATTAGCGTGGCTTGCCTGTCACTGTCAATGTCAATTTGATTTAATTTTCATTGTGTAGGTACCTACCTACCTATTGTACTGAAAAAATAAAAATAAGTTAAAAACTTACATTTTTTGTTTAAGAAATAAATAAGTTTGTGAGTTGTGATAGATGGGATTCTTTATTTCCATGGAAGCTTCTTCAAATGTGGTTGGATATTGAAGCTTTGAAGTTATACTGTGTTGTGTACAAGTCGTCGACGTCAACTTGCGAGAATGAACAGTTTATTATTTTATAACCCGTGAAACGTAAGCTACTTAAAACAACAATAATACAATTTGTAAAGACGGTATGAGACAAAGAGAATAATGAACGGCTCGGGTATTGGTGTCCATAACTCTGACCATCAAATTCCTGATAATGGTATGACACAAAATGATTCAACTACTAAAAGTGATATACCTAAAGCTACAGGATCAAGTTTACGCGAAGGTGGTTCAGATGAAATCAACGATCTCAAAGGTAAAGTCGAATCACGGCTACTCTCTATGTGGAACAACGTGAAATTTGGATGGACTGTGAAATTAAAAACTAATTTTTCCAAAGAATCCCCTGTATGGCTTCTTGGTCGTTGCTATCATCGTAAATTGAGTCCCACTGGATCCTTGGAGTCTTCTACAGAAATTGGCACAGAAGCCACTGCACATCAACCGATTGAACAAATATATGGAGAAGGTATTGAAGGCTTCAAATCTGACTTTATAAGTAAAATATGGATGACTTACAGAAGAGAGTTCCCGATGATCACAGGCTCATCATTTACTACTGACTGTGGTTGGGGATGTATGCTTAGAAGTGGACAGATGTTACTTGGACAAGCATTAATATGCCATTTTCTGGGACGTTCTTGGCGATGGACTCCTGAGAAAGTCATCCAAAATGCCAGGGAATTTCAAGAAGATTGCCTTCATCGTATGATAATTAAGTGGTTTGGTGATAAGTCATCAGTCAATAGCCCTCTATCTATTCATCAGATGGTGAGTTTAGGTGAGGTGTTGGGCAAGAAGCCAGGTGATTGGTATGGGCCTGCATCTGTAGCACATTGCCTGAAAGCTGTAATGGCTTCAGCTTCCAAAGAGAATTATGAATTTGACAATTTAGAAGTTTATGTTGCTCAAGACTCTACTGTGTATGTTCAAGATGTGAATACACTTTGTAAATTACCTAATGAAAAATGGAAATCACTTGTACTACTAGTTCCTGTAAAACTAGGGGCTGATAAGTTTAATCCAATTTATGGGCCATGTCTCACTTCTCTACTTACATTAGATTTCTGTATTGGTATTATTGGAGGAAGACCTAAACATTCTTTGTATTTTGTGGGTTATCAAGATGACAGATTGATTCATTTAGACCCACACTATTGTCAAGAAATGGTTGATGTGTGGCAACCAAACTTTTCCTTGCAATCATTTCATTGCCGGTCACCTAGAAAAATGCCTCTCAGTAAAATGGATCCATCCTGTTGTATAGGGTTTTATTTAGCAACACAACATGATTTTGAGACATTTGTCAATGTAATAACAACATTCCTAGTACCTCAAGGTGTATCTGCAAATTTTGAGTACCCAATGTTCACTTTAAACAGTGGATCAAGTAATAATATTAAGAACTTTCCCAATATTAGATATTCTATTTATGAAACAGAGCAAAACTGGGTAACTCCTAATATACAAGATTGTGATACTGATATTGAATCAGAGGAATTTGTATTAGTTTAATTTAGCTGTAGTATTGGACTGCTTATTTATGTACTTAGTTAATAGTAAATTGTGTTATATTAACCATTAGTTATTATGACAGATTAAGTGATCAGGTGATGTGATGTGTGCGTGTTTCAAATAGTTAATAAAGTAGTATGTACACTGTACAGTACACACAAGAACACTGTTTGTAACTAAGCCAAAACCTATACAAATCAGTCACCGCCGGACACCACTGGAAATGCCTTCAGTGTCACCAGAGACGCCCACAGCAATAGACGTGGGAGCTACTGCGGTCTCGCGGAATTAAAAAGAAAAAAAATACAAATCAATCAATAATGTACACACATCAATGTGTAGCTATACAACAACATGATAAACTAAAGGCCAAAGGCACTAATGTCTGTGATTTGCAATAAGTTCTTCAGTTCATTTGTCTGGATTTTATGCTTTATTTTTGATTTGAAAGGTAGCAGACACAGTAAGAATTGACTCCCAAGCATCAAGCACACCAATGACTCACTCGAACCATTTATATGCTACTTTAAACAAAAAGGTTGCATCTCTTGAGAATTCTCGATCAACAATTAAGAACTTTGCCAGATAAAGCATAGAATGATAATAAGGTCACATTGAACTATTGTTATGTCAGTGTATCATAGTTATTATAAAAGTTGTGATTGTTCCAGACTGTAAATATCTATATTTAAAGGCATCATGTAACTAAACTGTAATTACATTTGTGATTGAACCTGTAGTTACCATTACGTAAGGTAATTATTATAAAATACTTAATAAAAATTGCTATGTTGTATGTACGTAATCTGATCTCGTATTAATTTAACCTGGCATAAAACATTAAATATCAAAGAATTCTTTACATTTACCTCGACAATAGCGATCTTGTAGATTGTTTATGAATATTATGTTCCAGATATAAGTTTGCCCATCTGTAGCATTTCTAAACATCCTCAGCAATGGTATTGAGACGCTAAGTTGGCTTACATACTATATGGAGCTTGCAAATTATTTTTTTGTTTAGTGATATTAAAGTCCCTCCAGTACTTTTGAGGTATGAGACTACCCTCAATTGCAAGGTGACAATAATATGCTGAATGAAAAAAAATAAACGATAGAGCTCAAGGAGGTAGTAACACGACAACATACATAATCTGCATAGATAAGCTGACACTGGTTAAGGTCATGATGAATAATTGTATATAGGTAATTAAAGTTATTATTATATTTAATTTGAAAATGTTTAATCAAGAATGGACAGTATTACGTTCCAAAAATACAGAAAACTGTACACACATTCATTGGTAACTTAATTCATTTGGATTTCACTTTTAACATTTACAAACAAGGAAGTTAAGATAATTCTAGAATGAAAGGGTTTAACAGTATGAGAGTTGGATTGGAAGAGCCTAATATTCGAATATTATACTATAACTTATTCTTTGACTGGTGGTGGATGGCGTATAAAATAATGAAGAGCATTATAGGCAAGATGTGGTGCCACATTATATAAGGGATGTATTCTATTAAGTTCATTGCTGGAACGTCCTACAACATAGGCATCTCCGGCACCAGTCCCATGTTGTGCTACTGATAATCCACTCAGTGCATAACATGTATGATAAATATCTCTAGGTCTGAAACAATTAACAATTTGGTTACCTCATATTACTTTAAAAAGCTCAAAACAAGGTTTTACATAAGGACTATGTGAATGTATGCCAGTTGATGACTATACCTAATACCAAATAGATTGATATAAAAGGTCATTGACACCATAAAACAGCATTGCGCGACCCCTCCCCGCCCCGCGTGACTGTTGGTTTCACACTAGTTTCGCAGTGTCAATTAAACAACCTATTATATTAATCTATTTGGGATTCGATTTCTTTTGTGCTGGGTGCATTGCACAGCATTTAAACAATTTTGGGATGCTGCAAGGCCTGCAAGCATAACACTGAACAGTGCTTCCTGGGATTGCCTGTCCAATTTATACACCGAACAGCTTACAGCAGTACCCACAATAAAATATAAGGTTTACTTACTTCCCAGGTTTGTCAATAAAGCCTCCTTTGGGTAGTGCTTGGCAGCAAATAATAACATACTCTTGTAATGCTCCTTGATCGAATAATACAGTCTCAATTAACTCTTTGTGTTTTTCTTCTGTAAAATAAAAAGTATGATTACTATCTAAATTTGTTTTACATTAATGTTTACTTCATAAATGGATGAATTTTACCTTGCGAAAGAATAGCACTAATTATTGGAAATGCTGCTCCTTGCCAGAAAGAATAACATCCATCAACCAGCTTATTAGTTCTACCTTGAAAGCCTCCTTCTAGACGCATTTGACGGTTAACACACCATCTCAACAACCCGTCAATATCACATAAATGTGTCTTGTTCAACAGGGCTAATGATGCTATACCACAGAAAGCATAGCCTCCATGAGCCTCCATACCCGGGCAACCAGCAAAGCCACCTTCATAAGTCTGACAACCCACTATCCATTCTGCAGTCTTATCAAATAAGTCATCTGTGTAGGTATTAGTCATCTTGGCTATGCTAATTGCACAATAAGCTCCCCGGATATCGTGTTCCCCTCCCTTGTGAAGAGCAAATGATCCATCTACATCTCTCACAGTCCATAAAAACTTTTGTAAACTACTCCTGTCTAATGAGTTGTACGCTTCTTCTGTGCCAATAATACTTAAGGCATTCACAGCCGCATATGTGGTGCCAAGATGAGAATGTTGGTATGGCCCTCCTCCATAGCCACCACCTTCATGCTGACACAGAGATAGAAAATGAACAACATCAGATAATGTTTCAGCATCTGGCATATCATTAAGTAACCATAGTGAATGCAGGATCCAATAGACTATCCATGTTCGGCTAGCATCCAGGCATTCATAATTGTTTGGTAAGGTTCTCAAACAATCTTTTAGTAATTGAATGTGAACCTTTTTCCTCACTATAGGAAAATCTGGTTCAATAGCTGCAGACTTCTCAAATTGCTTATATATTTTTAAGATACTAGCTTCTACATAAATCTGAAACAAAATATATAATTAGTTCAGTAGTGTATCAACAATTTGCTGGATTGGAATAAATTACAATTGTGAGTGCCAATTTTTGATGAGGTCATTTAGATTTATTATGTAATGTTACATACAGAATGATGATACTGCAACTGCTTTCTTTGTTATATTTGTAATTAGCATTACATATAAACTACTTAGTGATGAGAATCTATACTAATATTATAAAGCAGAAGAGTTTGTTTAAACACACTAATCTCAGAAAGTACTACTTAGTTGGATTTGAAAAATATTTTTTTGTTTAGTAGTGCATTTATCGAGGAAGTCAATAGGGTATATAACATCTGGCTACGGTGAATAGGCGCAGAGCAGCAGTGAAATATGTTTAAAAATAATGGGGAAAAAATATTTCTTTTGAGAACTTCCGTTAAGTGCGCTGGCCAAACGTTTAACGTTGTGTTAAAATAAAGGGCTAAAGAATTAAGTTCAAAAAGAGAAGTCTACGATGGCATATATCCTATCTTTTAAGGTTAACACACTATAAGATAAAATATAGAATCTAAAATAATTATTTGTGAAGCTAGATGTTATTACGGGCGACAAGAATGGGTATAATAATAACGGGCGAGAGGAACCAAACTAAGGTCCAAGTTAAGTAAGGTAAGACTAAGTTGTTATACTACGTGCTACTAGTTATTATATATAATACCTGTTCAGAAGATGAATCTGTTACCACATTTTCAGACTTAAAATTTTCAGAAGCTATATCCTGAAAACACCTGATTCTGTTCTCCATTCCTAAAGGTTGGTAGTCTTGAATAGAAGATTTCTTCAGAACTTTAGTTTTTAATCGCCAATACAGTAGACAAATGCTTACACTTCACAGTGACTATACAGTACTTCTTTATTAAATAATCTAAATAAAGATACTCTACATTGGAAAGTAGAATGTTGTGCCAAGAATCTATGACATAAATTTATAGGTAAGGTTGAGTTTAATAGGCAAGGATTTTGCTGTTTATGTTCGCAAAGCCCCCAACACGAATGTGCTAATGGCTAAATTATCAATGTAACGAGTTCGATGTATAAGTTGAATTCAGTCATGATCTTTATATTATTATATTAAATAATATTAATATAGATAAATACTGATGAACTTTGCTTCAGGCCTCAGCTTTAGTCAATGATATATACTCTGGCTTTAGCTACTAATGGTTTATGGCCCGTGTGGAAAGGCAACCACAACAATCAATAGATCGATGTCACAATGTTGATATCGTTGTTGACGGCAAGGACTTGAACTTGATTCTCAATATATTGATTCTATTCCACTTCCTTCATCAAACCTTAGTAAAGACACCAAAACAAATAACGTTAATAAAATTATTAATATCTAGTACATATCCTTCAACTCGTGGAATAGAGAAACTCCAATCCAACCAAATCCGAATCTTCAAGTTCCAAAAGTTCGAAGTCGAACACTTCGACGAAAAAAACCGAGTTGGGGAGAAAAGTCAACGTCAATCAATGTCATACGCACTTTTTAAAATATTTACTTTTATAATATTTTTTGACATGGCTTAAGAGGCCTTTGTACATTCTACGATTGTGAAAAGACAATAACAAATGTATGATGTGGTTGGTTCATGGGCATTCAGCAAATTCTTAATTTACTATTTTGCCATCAGTCGATCATCAACGTGCGGCTAAACGATGTCCGGACACTTCAGTGTTATAGTTATGGCCGCCAGGCACGATCAATCAAAACTTGACAATAACGTACGGTACATATTGATCGTTTACCTCGCTGCTTGAAGCGTTTGTCAAACCAGTCAAACAAATCTACGTTACGGACGTAAATTGACGTGAATGACAATCGTTTAATCCAGGCTTACCAACTTAGGAGATATCTCCCCAAATTTTGGGGGTAAAAAAGTGAGACTTTTTAGGGGCGTTATGTTTAGGGGTATTGTTAGGGAATATTTAGCCTTTTTATATTTTTACATATACATACTGGTATTATAAAAAGAAAAGATTTGATTGTTTGTTTTCTTTTTCAATTGAATAGGCTTTGGAACTATTGAACCGATTTTGAATTAAATTTTTCCTGAGTGCTAAAGGCCACTATTTATTTTTTAGGGGATTTTTTATACGATTTTGGCAATTTTAGAGGTTTTAAGTTTCAAGGATAAATATTTCATGGAGTTGGTAACACTGAACTACGCCAATTGACAATGGTTTCAATCTCCATCAAGAAAACACTGACAATATTGTACAATTTGACAATCAAAATACTGATCGTCCATGGCGGGCATCTAATCAACAGTCAACCAAAGAGAATTTAAGCACTACGTTTACCTTTACAGTCAACTTCAACTGTCAGTCAGTTTGCAAGTGTTGTGTATTGTGAACTATTGTCTTGTCTGGGTGTGTGTGTGGTGTGACAATTTGTTGACTTGTTGTGGTTCGGAATCGGAAAATGAAAGAGTTTAATTAATTGTTTTAGCTGCTTGGCGCGAGTAACGTATAATATTATTATCAATCAATACAATAATGGTACTGCGTATTGCCTTGCACTTGAGTTGTGTACTTTTTATCTAGGTACTCGGCGTTCAGGTCTATTCAATACTTTCTTCTAAGTAGGGTAACTAACTTACTCTACTAAATAAAGCAAGATGATGCCCGGACGGATTGCGAATGCACCGGCGGCGTCGGCTTCAGAAAATCCATTGGGCGTTTCATGGCACGACTCAACCTGGATTCCATTACTGAGTCCGTCGAATATAATGGATTATTTTTCCGAACGCTCCAACCCATTTTTCGATCGAACATGTAACAATGAAATAGTTAAAATGCAACGTCTTAGTATGGAACAGCTTCAGTGAGTATTATTTTCATGTTTTAATTCTTATCAATGCCAAACTTATCGCTTTCAAATACAAAAATATATTTACTAGGATGCTAGAGGCCTTAACAACATCTTCAAGGCCTACGTCATCCTTACCTGCATGCGGTGCACATGCTAACAAACGGTTGAGGCTCTCGTTGCCAAAACCATTTTCATGATTATAATTGAATATTTGCCAGTATGCAAAAACATCCAAAGTGCCAGAAATCTTTATTTTGTGGTCCAAGTGAGTGGTGAAATTGAATTTGGTTGTCGGAGTAAAGACTTATTGTGCCTTCAATTCAAAAGGAAAAACCTCATTTCACAACACAAGACAATATTAATGAAACCATTGCTTTCAGAAATATGACTGGCATAGAATATATTCTACTGCATGTTCAAGACCCAATACTTTATGTAATAAGGAAACAACATAGACACAGTCCGACACAAGCAACTCCCCTTGCAGACTACTACGTCATAGCTGGTATTGTGTACCAGGCCCCTGATCTTACAAGTGTTCTGAATTCAAGATTGGTATGTTCTGTTCCTTTATCATATTGGAGAGTGTGGAGCTAGCTTCCACTGGGGAAATGGACGAAATGGCCCGCAAACATAGCGGGTGGATCGTCCGTCCGGTCACCGGTGTCTCCGTTGGAAATAATAATAAAATAATAATAGCTTCCACACAAATCCTATGTCACAAAAAATTGAGTCACAATCAAGGTATGAGTATGAGTGTGTCCACTAGTTAACACCATTATTTTTATTTATTTATTTTAGCCTTTATTTCCATTTTTTGTTTAAATTATACATTCTTTCTTTTTTTCATTTTTTTTCATTCTTCCATGCTATTTTAGTTTCTTCTATAAATGGATCCCTCTTTGGGTGAAGGCCTCCTCCAAAGAATGCCAGAAATCCCTATCAAGTTGGGATTTTGGCATTGATGTATTGGAGGGTTGTGGTCATACTTCTCCACGGAGACCAACCGGCTTGGAGAAGGTTTTGTGTTCATAGCTGTTGTTGTTTGGTTTGTTGTTGCATCGGGCCTGTATTTTAGTTGCTATTTTTTGTTTGTGTCTGAGAGGCAGTTTAATCGGGGCCTGGAGGCAAATTGTGTGTGAGTCTTATTTAATTTTGCCGGTCCAGGTGTCATTTGGTGTTCTTGTGGTGACTTTGATGGAGATCTTTTTCTCTTATCGGTTTCTTTTATTATTAGTTTGTCGTATCGGATGTGGGCTATATTTCCTTTCTTAATTTCTTCTTGTTTCTTTATATTTAGTTCTTTTCTCTTGTTCAAAATTTCCTTAGGGAAATCTTCAGTTAGATATATCCCTTGAGGGAGTAATTTTTTGTTTTTGAGGAGTTCGAACTTACGCCATTCTAGAGTAACAGTAACTAAGATAGGTCGGTTTTTCATTTCATCTCTTCGACCTAATCTGCGAGCGTTACTTATCTCCCATATGTCCCAGTTTTGTTTATCACTTACTAAATTAAAGGTTTGCACTATTAAGTTCAATGTGTCAGTGTAGGTCTCCTCAGTTTCTTCTACACCGTGAACAATTATATTGTTCTTCCTTACTTCTCGTTCTGTATTAAGAATTTTTTGTTTTATGAAGTTAACTTCTGCATTGAGTTTTTTGTTCTCTTCTACTAGTGGTTTAAGTTTATCCTCAATAATGTTTGAAATATTTTCGGTGACCTTATTGGTTATTCACTTGTTTTACAAATTGTTCTTCCATTTTTTCCAGAATTAATTGAATAGAGTTATCCATTTTCTTGATAATAGTGAAAATGTATGTTTCCAATTTGCTTCACAAAATTACCCCTAATAATTTATTAGTATAATATTTTATTAATGTGACAGACAATAATTTAATATTGTTTGAGGGTAGTTTAAAATTTTTGTAGTCTTTCAATATTGAAAACACTGTTTTATGGTAAAATCAGTGGTATAATTGCACTATTCACTGTTTTATTTTAGTTCTGGGGGTTTTATTTGTGTTGTGCGGCACTTTTTAAGTGGATTCTTATAAATTTACGACACTTTTTGATTTAAAACCAAGAGACACTTTAACGATAGTACTTCACTTGACAGACGCCTATGACAGAGTTAACACCATATTAAATAAAAAATAAAAGCCATATTATATACGAGTATGTATATATTCAGTATCTAAAAAACAAATTACTTTTCAAACATCCGCCTCCTGGTTTCATTTATATCACATGGTCACCCTTAATACAATGTACAATGTTAATGTTAGTGTCTCCAGTTTTTGATTCCATTGTGATCTCAAGTAGGTACAGCTATTCTTTATTATGCAGAACATCAGGATCAGCCAGTTAAAATGCACCATATCTCTCAATCCACTTATTATTAATAACTGAATCTAGTCCTACAAAACTAATAAACTTACTACCAAATGATGCAGAAATTCTGCATTAATTGAACTACTGCTTGTTTAAAATGAAGACTCGTAAGTAATTTTCTGAGGACCCACATACAATATACGGTAACTTTGTTAGTGTTAGTACTACAGAGCTCAGATTTTACTACTAACTACTTTCAAATGCTACAAAATCATAACAAATTTTTATAAATATTCATCCATGACAACTCTTTTAGATTTAGGAGCCACCTTTATGTTCATATAACTTTTGAAGTATTATACTAGAAAATCGAGGATTGATCCTACAAAATTTTTAAACTTGCTACTAAATAAGTATATTATTTTAATTAAGATACGAAAAGTGGTTCCTCAGTCCAAATGGACATTAAAACTGTATTAATTGGTTACATCAGACTTTTTTTTAGCTCTCTGCAGTTCATCATTTACAATGTTCCTTTGAAGAAACTATGTCATACTCTAGATATCATCCCAGTAAAGGGTACTGGTGGGATTTTAAAGCAAGTAAACCAGGTAAATTAATCTTAGTAATATTTATTCTATTATTAATGTTCAAAGCTGGCCCCAACTGGGTTGGGAAAAGGTTCAGTGGATGGTATATTGTCAATGTGAAATGTTTGTTTGTTGTTATCATATCAGTAATCAGTAAAAAGCTACTGCTTCCCGTGTGTGGTCGCATTTTAATTTGGCCCTAGTTTGACAATTATTTGGTCCTGACTTCTTTATTTTGTACTTTCTGATTTCATAAGAACCAAGCCCAAAAAAATTATTCACCTATCGTAACATTTATATTTATTTATTTATAATAAGTAGAACCGAGAGAAAGAACCTGGCAATAAAACTCTCGGTCACTCTTCAAATAATTGACTCATTTACACATTTTCTTAAGACTAAATGTGGACGAATGTACATTGGTCTCGTGTCAAAATCAAAAAGAGTGTATAATACAACAAAAAAAAAAAATAGTCGCCTAAGTACAAAATATGCTACAATTACGGCATTTTAGGAGGCGCCTGCACCATGCTCAAGCCAGACACTTTTATCATTAAGGCGCAACCTGCAAGTGGTGCACCTGCTGATCAACGGCCGAGGCTCTGGCAAACATAAAAGTGCCCAGATAGCAATTATATGTTAACCACCTTTTAGTTACTGGCAAAAACTGGCCGAATAATATGCCTGTACCCCCCTTTAGGGAATGTGTTTTCCGTTCACTGCTCGCAGCATAGCGACATAGCACATCTCTGGTCGAGTTTATGACTTCACCCATCAATACATTTTATTTTCCAGGACTGAACCCATATAATATTGGACAGACGACATCCAAGGAAGTGAACAGTGCCCCAAAAGAAGAACCCTCTACCCTATTCCAGAGGCAAAGAGTGGATATGTTGTTAGCCGAGTTAGTGAGGCAATTCCCTTTACCAATTACACAGACACAAGTGAGTAACGATATTAATGACATTAATCAATACATTTATTAGGTGCAAGACCAACCAAGATCTTAGGATTTGCCGAAAATTCGTCGAAATCAATTTGTCGACAACAATTATTCACCTAAGCACAATTCGTCGAAAACATAATTCGTCGAAGACAAATTTGTCTAATCGAAATTCACAGAATCATAACGTCGAACATTAGCAGCAACTCCGTCACAAATAATGTTTTGAAATATAGCGGGCGCGTCGGAGGCAAGTGGGGGTGAAACTTTATTTAAGTCTAAATCTTTGTACACAAAGATTCGGTGAATTGCGATTCGACGAATTGTGTTTTCGATGAATTGTGCTTCGGTGAATTGTTCTCGACGAATTTTCCGCAGACGACATCTTAGAGCTTATACCTACCTTACCTGAAATGAAATGATTTATTTATTTGTATAGGTCACTAAATGGCTCTTACAAACGTCAGTAAGTACTTAAAGAAAATAAAAAATGTCATTGCTTCTATATTTACATGTACTGCCAGATTCGCATTTTGACTGCTTCGGTGGCGTGGTCGGTAGTGCATCGGCTTTCGACGCCGGAGTCTCGGGTTCGATTCCCGGTCGGGACAAACTTTGTGTGATGACATATGCGTTTGTACCGAAGTCTGGATGTTTCCTATGTATAATATGTATGTATTTACAAAAAAAAATGTATATAAGTATTTATATCAGTTTATCTAGTACTCATATCACAAGCTCTGCTTAGTTTGAGACTAGTTGGCGTTGTGTGCATTGTCCTAATATATTTATTTATTTATAATAAGTAGAACCGAGAGAAAGAACCTGGCAATAAAACTCTCGGTCACTCTTTTCAAATAATTGACTCATTTACACATTTTCTTAAGACTAAATGTGGACGAATGTACATTGGTCTCGTGTCAAAATCAAAAAGAGTGTATAATACAACAAAAAAAAATTATAGTCGCCTAAGTACAAAATATGCTACAATTACGGCATTTTAGGAGGCGCCTGCACCATGCTCAAGCCAGACACTTTTATCATTAAGGTGCAACCTGCAAGTGGTGCACCTGCTGATCAACGGCCGAGGCTCTGGCAAACATAAAAGTGCCCAGATAGCAATTATATGTTAACCACCTTTTAGTTACTGGCAAACACTGGCCGAATAATATGCCTGTACCCCCCTTTAGGGAATGTGTATGTAAAAAGATAAAGATGAATTAGGTACCTATATAGCTAGTTTTGATACTTTTCTATAGGTTCATTTAAATAATATCCTGCTGCATGACATCTGTAACTTTGTAAGACGTTCATCTACATAGTATGTTGGTTTGATAGATACGTCGGTGGTGCACTTGGTTAATCGAATTTTAATTTTAGGCTAATGGTGTAACTATAAAGACTGAAAACTCAGCTGACAAAAACTCTGAGAAAACAGACACCAATGTAAACAATATTACAATAAAACAAGAACCCGTGGACACCACCATCACCGATATGCCTAATGGAGGGCTCCAGGGTCATGCTGAAATGAAAACTGAGATCAAGCAAGAAAACATGAAACCACCCCCAGAAAAGAAACCTAGATTATAAGTAGTTATTTATATACCTAATGAATATGAAGTAGGTACCTACTTTATTGTAAATACACCTGCGATTCGTTCAGTGCGCGCCTTTTTTTGTATGTAAAATAAAACCAACCTACCTTTGGCAAAAGCCATAGAGAACAGTAATTTTACTGAATATACTACTGAGAAAATCTATGGCAAGGGACTTTATTGCTTATTGCGGCAAACTTTTTAAATCTCATCATATTAAGGGCCCAGATCGTGAAAATCACCGAAAAGAGTGTTACGATTTTTCATATTTAACCTATTTACATATGATTAATAACAACGATAATTTGTATATATTAAAATGAAAGACCAAAAATGATGTTAGTGCTAATTTTAACTCTTAAAACCCTGTAGTTGTTATATAATAAACGTCAACAAACGCACAAAATTGAGAAAAAATTCGAAAACCTGCCTTCGTAAAATCAGATTTAACCCAATAAATCAACACAAATTGATAAAAAGAAACACTTTTTGAACACTGAAAAAGCCAATAAATATAACCATGTACTTCTTTTTGTACCTTTACAAACAAAGACTTCCCCTTTTAAAGCCCTAAAATCTAGATATGTTTTACGTAAATTCTCCATAGAAAAATGTATGCAAATTCAAACGCGTCCCGATCGCCAGTGCGCCATAGAATTTCAAAGTGACTCCACGCGTGTCGGATGCTACAGCAAAATTACGTGTTGTGAATTTGTGTTTTTTGTGAAAAACTGTAAGTACAATATTTTTATAACTAATTTACTTTCAGTAAATAGAAAGTACCGATATAATGAAAGTCTGAAAGAAAACAATGATGGAACTAGATATAAATCGTAAGAAATACAAAATTATTTACTTTGTTGCGTAGGTCATTTTATGAACCTTGTAAAGTAGGTATCAATTCAGGCTTGAAACAATCAAAGCCCTGCCCACCTTATTTTCTCGAGATATGAACTGGCGGGGTATATAGTTCTCTGCACGACATACGTAGATTTTTCAACATGATAAAGGCAATAGGTATCATAAACGTAATTGGTAATCGAGGGTCTCTTTTCGCAGGATAATTTGCTGAGTGCCATGCCAGCGAAAAGAAAATTTAGTACGCATTATAAAAACGTGAAAGCCAAAAGATCTCGGAATAAAATGTAAGTTCCTCCCTACTTATTTATTTACCTGCCTACTTGACTACGTCTTGTCCTAAATACCTAGAAAAAATTTACTAGATTTGTGTTAGTGTCAAGTAAAAATCCTAGTTTTATTACTTTTATTTGTGTGTATGCTTATCATGTCTTAGTAGTAATAATAATATAATCTATTTGCATTTTGAACAGGGTAGGTACATTACAAAGCAAATAGGTACAATGATTTAGATCGCCTGATTCAGACATATACCTACAACAGCATGTAAATATTGATTTGACATGTAATTAGATAGGTACACAATTAGGTATGTCAGTCTAAGAAGAAAAATTACAATGTCCAGTAGGTAATAATTACGTAATTTCAATATCTATATAAGTAATAAAGTCAATTTCTATAGGAACAATTTTCATAATAATAAATTTTATTACATAATATAGTATTAGTTTTCATATATTTATGTATTTCAAAGCAATGAGTTTGCTTACACTATTATTAGTTACAGTATTATTAGTTTTCATGTTCATCATGTCTAAATATGTGGAAGTGGAAGTAGGTATGTTTCCTATCAGAAATTGCACGGGCGCGCGCGCGCCGTGCTTGGCGTAGGGTTGTACAAAAATTACAAAATAAATAAAAAGTGGATATTGATGAATAATATTTCCAGTACTGAAAATGAAGAAAACCTTCAGGCCGAGACTCCGAGCAACACTGCTACGCGCTGTATAGAGGTAAGTTGTTATACGTAATTCTTGTAGACTTGTTACATAAATAAACAAACTAGCTAGTGATGGGCGAAGACAAAATCTCAGTACCTACAGTTTTTTTTTGCAATATTTATTATTTTCATTGTGAGACAAACACATACTTCTCAATTACTTTCTCAAAAGAAAATTCACGTTCAAATCTCGTATTTTACCAAAATCAAGAATTTTTTTTGTAAAATATTATCTTTTACGCGACTGGTGTACGTATGTATGTATGTATACTAAGTAATATATCTTTGTGGCACGATAAGTTCAAAATTATTGACCCGATTTTAATGTTTTTAGTATCATTAGAATTGTCTTCTAAGCCCGAGTGACATAGAATAAGTGACGCCATAAAAAACCAATACGTATAGCGTAAAGGAAATTTATAATTTCTGTTCATCACGAACATAATATTGTATGAATTCTTTTGCACTTTTATATTTGTCTTCGTCAGTTATGAATATAAATAAATAAACAATAAAAATGTTAAAACCCGACAGATTAAAAAATGAAAATGTGTAATAAAAATAAATAACAACACCATTGTAATATAGCGTATTTAGCAGTCGGGGCCTATTTCTAAAGAAATATTTAGCTAGTCAGGAATATCTTCGAGCCTGTGAGGATTTCAATGGGTCTCAACTGTTGAATTCGATTTATTACAATAGTGTTCTTATTTATTTTTATGTAACATAATTCAAGACCGTAGACTTGTTTTCTTTTTACCTTTTGAGTTTTTATGCATATAGTCGGATTTATTAAATTTATGACGTGATAACGTCTTATAAATCGATGAACACCGGCAACACGCACAAAAAAGTGTCACATTATGTCACGCTAGGGTCAAGCGAGAGCGCAGTACAAGCGATGGAGAATAATATTATGACGTTATCCGATAAAATTATCGTCCTAAACCGACTTTACAAGCAACCAGTTTTTTATTATGTTTATTTATTCACTTTCATAATTGACGAAGACTGATAAAAACGTTTAAGATTTTGATCTAGTGTTCTGTGTTTCAAAGATGTATTCTAAGGGAGTTCTTAGCTATGTTTGAAGAAATTTGGCCCATACCTTTTGAATTATTTTTTATAATAAAAATCAAGCCATTATCTTTCTTTACAGGAACTAGTTATTGACAACCGTCAAGAGGGAAAGGTGGATGAAGTGGAAGTTGGGCGTAGAGTAGTGGATATTTCTTTTTTTTTTAAAGCTCTTCAGGCCATAGGGGACCACGGTCCAATGGATTGTAAGTTAAGTTACCTCAGTATAATAGGTGAAGTAAAAGTTGGTCTGGACTCAAAACTCATCATAAAATGTAGTATGTGTAATATGAAATTTACTGTGTGTTTGGTTGAAAAGAAAGAAGATAGCATGGAAGTGAATCATCAAATTGTGTCTGGTATCATATCATCTGGTGGGAGCTACTCTCAGTTAAAAACATTAAGTGCCGCAGTAGCCCTACCAATCATGTCACCTTCATTGTACAATGAAATTAATAATACGGTTTGCGATTGGTGGGAAAAGACAGCAGCACATTCCATGGCAGAAGCTGTCAAGGAAGAAGCGGAGTACGCAGTGTCTATAGGTAGTGTTGATAAAAATGGTACACCATTAATATCTGTTGCTGTTGACGGTTGTTGGAGCAAGAGATCTTATGGTAAGAATTTTTCCGCCTTATCCGGCGCAGCTGCGATAATTGGCATTAAAACTAATAAAGTATTGTTTTTTGGAGTTAAAAATAAATACTGCGTAGTCTGTGCACGAGCCGCAAAGAACAACAGTCAGCCCCCGGAACACCATTGTTTCAAGAATTATTCAGGATCATCTACCGGGATGGAATCGACCATAATAGTTGAGGGGTTTAAACGTTCCTTTGTTGATCACGGTGTAATTTATAATAAATTTGTAGCAGACGGCGATTCCAGTACTTATAAAAAAATATTAGATTCGCGTCCGTACGATAATTTAATAGTAGAGAAAATTGAATGCAAAAATCATCTTTTACGAAACTACTGCAATAGCTTGGAGAAATTGTCGAAAGACACTAAGTATCCTTGCGAGTTGCGGAAATTCCTAAAAGAAAGGTATTTGCGTTTAAGAACGGGTGTAAAATGCGCGATTAAATATTGGGGGGATCAAAATCAGTCACTCGAAGAAAAAATAAAAAATCTTAGTGAAGATATTCTAAATGGTCCACAACACGTATTTGGTAATCACCAACATTGCAAGGAGTATTTTTGTAGACCTGACACTCGTCGAATAGAACCTGTTGGGTTACTTCCAGCAATTGTTGGATGCGGATTAATGGACGCGGTAGAAATTTTAAGTAAAAGACTGTCATATCATTCTAGAAGTTTAATTCATAATTGCACAAGTAATATAGTTGAAAGTTTTAACGGAGTAATTGCCAAATTAGTTGGGGGTAAGCGTGTAAATTATTCTTCCCGTGGTTCTTATGCGGGCCGATGCGCAGCTGCTGTTGTGTCTTTTAATACGGGATCGATTCATAGTAAAACTCATGAAGTCATATTTAAATCTAGTCCTAATCCTTTGATCGCGAAAGTGGAAAATAGTAATCGTAGAAACCGTTTAATTGCTAAACCTAAATTAAGATTGAAAAAAAGCCACAGCGCTGTATCGAAAGACGCTCACTATGGACCAAACAACAAAAAACCTGATCTGAGTCCAGAATTATATGAGAAAGCCAAGTCATCTTTTTTACTTGATTTAAAGTTGTCTTGTGCTGAAAGAGAGGAGCTTGAAAGGTCGACCCATTTGCAAAGAAGTAGTGCTGAGTGGATGAGTACAAGGAGAAAATTACTAACCTCATCATCGTTCGGGGAAGTTTGTAAAAAACGAGAGAGCACAAGTTGTGCTGCTCTTGTTTGTAAAATCGTTTATGGTAGTAATATCTCCAGTTTGCCTGCTGTACGGTACGGTATCGAAAACGAAGAAACTGCAATTAGACAGTTAGAAATTCAAGAGAATATTAGTATACAAGGTTGCGGTTTGTTCGTCGACGATCAATATGAATTTCTTGGTACTACACCAGATGGCATTTATGCAAACGGTTTAATTGAAATTAAGTGCCCACATTCTTTAGCTGGCATGACTCTTGATGAAGCAATGGCCAAACATACCTTTTGGGTTAAGGACAAGGCTTCCAAGGGTTATGTCATAAATAAAAATCATTACTGGTATTTCCAAATTCAGGGACAGCTACATATAACTAAAAGAAACGTTTGCATGCTTGGCATCTGGTTTGGTGCTACTGTACCTATGAAAGTTTATATTATAGAAAAGGACGACAAATTTTGGAAGGAGAAAATGGAGATGAAATTAGTTAGATTTTATTACGATTGCCTCCTTCCAGAATTAGTTGATCCTCGGCAGTCACGAAGCATGCCTATTCGTGACCCGCCCAATGTCATAGAGGCTATGAAAGAGAGGAAAGAAAGAGCTTTACGTGTTTTGAAAGAGAAGAACGTCTAATGATTTTGAAAGAGACTGAGGTAACTTAACTACCCAGCCGGTCGATTCACGTAAACACGCCAGTTCAAAAGTCGTTTTAACTTAGAAACTTAGAAATCGCCTTTTGGTTTTCTGTTTTTAACGCACTTACTTATCTAGTCTTGGATTGTCATAAATCTTCCAATAGCTCAATTTCTATACAATTCCTATACGATTTTGAAGAGTTACCTGGTGTAAACCCAAGGTCCGATCCTAATGAAATTAAAATGTGACCACACGGGATCACCAGCTTTCAAATAAAAAAAAAAATCATCAAAATCGGTTCAAAGAATACAGCGAATTGAGAATCTTCTTCTTTTTTTAAGTCGGTTAAAAAGTGTGCGAAGTGACATTTTTAAGTCACTACGCTACGGTTTTTATTACGTGAATCGGGCAGCTGGTAACATTTTCATTCTGATAGGTTTTGCAATAGCAATTGATTTTATCATCAAATTAGTAGAAATCAGAATTTGATCAGTAATCATTAAAATGAAAAAAAACATTAGAAACTCTTAAACTCATATTTTGTTATTGTTTACTTTCGTTTAATTAAGTATATGAATAATTTATAAATTTCATGTTTGTTTATAACTAATTTTTGTACAACCCTAGCACGCTTTTTAGGTGGCGACTCATATTTTGTTTACTTTTAATTATATGAACCATTTTTATACTTGTGTTTCATTTATTGACAATTTTTTGTACAACCCTAGAAGATTTTTTAGATTGCGAGGTGATCGTAAGCAAAAAGTATTTGAGTTTACGCAATAGGCACATTTCCTTGCGTAGATATAAACACTAGCGAGGAAAGGCGTGATGTTATTTCGACCGTACTTCCTACTGAATTTGCAATTATTTTATTGAATGAAAATTTTACGAAATAAGAATAAACTTTGGTAGTAAAATTACAAATAAATACTCGTAGTTGGAATTTTAGGTAAGTAGAATACAAAAAGGTCAGTCCGGACCTGCTCTTGATTGTTTATTATAAATAGAAAATCATAAAAATTGTGTCTCAAACTACTCTTATTTATTTATCTAGTAATTAGGATCATTTTATAACGAAAACTACTCTTGGAATATTTTACAAATAGGCAGTCGTTTATTTCCAATAATTCAACATTTTTGTTATGCTGTAAATATTCAACTTCAATAACAATAACTCAACGTGGAACGTTTGTCGCAAAACATTTTCAAAATCGCGCTCTCTGGGTCATTCACCCGCCCGTCGGATGATTCGGGCAACAATAGCGCTGCTGTCGCTCAAAATCGACTTTATCCGTGCGCGGTCTAGGCCCTTAATAAGTCAATAAATCTTGTACAGTCAGCGTCTAATAGTTAGTTACAGTCAAGGTACTCTAAATCTATAGGCGAAACCAAATAGTCAATGATATCGGTACAAACAAAGTTTCCTTATTGTTGACAACAATGTAGTCGCTCCAAAGGGCGAGACGTTTAAAGTGTCACATAGATAGGTTCAGTCAAAGTGTTTAAAAATATCGTAACATGCTAAATGAGACATCAAATGCGCACGCATATTTGTCTCTTTCATTTCGAACATGACGTCGTAGACTGGTTTTTATTTAAAACAGTTGTAAATAAAGGATCATAGGATGTATTGTTATAGAAGTAAACCATAAACCAACCAACTAAAACTCAAACGGTTTCCGTAGATAAAAACCTCTTTAGACAATATAGTCTAGTATTTATTGCATGTTTATTTTATTTATTAGTCATATAAGTCATATCAATGTCAAGTGCAATAAAACCAACTAGAAATAATATGTTTGAGAGAGGAAGGTGTCTCCATAACAGATATTTCAAATGAACTGGGAATATCCGTAAGTTTCACATTAGAATTAGATCAGTTACCTATCTTACTAATTTTTATTCATACATAACTGACATATTTTGTTTTTTTAATTTAGAGAAACACAGTATACCGTTGGATAGAGAGATGGCAAAATGAAGGTGCTTTGCGAAACCATGTTTCGTTTGGTCGTCCACGTTAAACAAATACAGATGAAGACCGAAACATAGTGCAGCGAGCTGAGTTAGCAATCGATTTATAAACTCCAGGAGTATGTCGGTGGAATTTGGCATATCACAGAGCACAATAAGACGACGCCTGCGGGAACATGCGCATGCAGCGTTTACAGTTCGCACGAATTTTTTTTAATTTTAATTTTGATAATGTGATCTTTGTAGATAAAAAGTTTTTTGTTCTTCTGCCCAGAGACGCTTATCTCTATACCGGACATTGAACACAAGATATGATGAAAGAAATGTCCTCCCTAATAATCGCAGTGGTCGAATCACCTTAGGATTTTGGGGATGGATGACTCAAAGCGGACCAGGAGAGCTAGTGGAGGTTGGAGGAAGAATGAATGGCACTTTATACAAAGACATCCTAGAAAACGTTTTGCTTCCAACAGCCAGGATTTTTTCCCCATGAAGCTATTAAGTTTGTCCAAGATAACAGTTCCGTTCACAACTCCAGAGTTGTTCAAAATTACTTGGAAGGTAGCAGGGACCTGGTGTTAATTCCGATGCCGCCTCATAGTCCCGACCTAAACCCAATTGAAAATTTGTGGGGTAAAATGGTTCAGGTATGAGATGGTACACGAGCACGAACCACTTCAAATTTAAGGACTCACGTTAACGAAATATGGGAGTCTATGAGAGGGGACAATTTTTGTTACAATGCTGTACAATCGATGAGAAGACGTCTTTCCGACGTAATTCTTGCAGATGGAGGCTACACACGATTTTAATTACTTATTTTGCAGTAAAACTGCACTAACCGACTTCAAAGAACGTAAATGTACTTTTAACTCAATAAATCTATACAAATTTAACTTAGTTTTTTATGACACCATTCTTACAATGGTCGAACTACAATAAAAAGAGTTTTGCGTTTTCGCTCAATGTTGACGCTCAAGATATTTGTCCAATGTCTATATTAGTGCCTCTGAATTGAACGACAGACGTAACATTGGTACTTTTATACCTATAAACAAAAACCAGTCTACGACGTCATGTTCGAAATGAAAGAGACAAGTATGCGTGCGCATTTGATGTCTCATTTAGCATGTTACGATATTTTTAAACACTGACTGAACCTATCTATGTGGCACTTTAAACGTCTCGCCCTTTGGAGCGACTACATTGTTGTCAACAATAAGGAAACTTTGTTTGTACCGATATCATTGACTATTTGGTTGCGCCTATAGATTAGAGTACCTTGACTGTAACTAACTATTAAGGCCTGGGCAAACCAAAAGCAGGACAGGCGCAGCTCCTTAGCAGGGCAGGTCAGTTGCGTCGCGGTTGATGTCACACCAGAAACATGAGCAGTCAGAAAGCAGTTTGAAGGCGGTACTGCTTTATAACCGCGTTATGTGTGTCGTATCGATCGCCACACTCAACACACTTCAAGATGTTGAATGATGTTGTTGAGCTATCTTCCCCCATAGTCGCATTTTGTAAACCATATTTCTATAATATCTATCCTTTAAATCATATAAACATTTATTTTCTCACCAACTCAATCAATTTTTCATTTGGTTCCATGATAAACTTGTAAAAAATTACAACATTTTACAAACTGCGCTGCGTCTGTCCCGCTCAACTGCTCTAGTGTGACCACTCAAAATGGCGGAGGTAGTAATACAACGTGTGCTCACTGCGGCCGCCTCGCGCCTGCGCTGCCACCGCCCCGCGTCTGAGCTGCTCCCGTCCAAATGTTTTGTCGAAGAGCAGTGCGTGCGCGGCGCAGTGGCGGAGCAGGTAGGTTCAGCGGGCCCGCGTTTGTTCAGTGTGTCATCCCTCATATAACTACATTATTTACTAACGTAGACGCACTGCTACCGCACTGCTCCCGCACTGCAACTGCTTTTGGTTTGCCCAAGCCTTTAGACGCTGACTGTACCGCGCGACACGACAATAGTTCAGCATTGATTAGTCTAGGTCGATTATATACCTATCTTGTTAAAAATCATTGTTAGATAAAGCGGTATGTACCTACCTTCGTTCAGTCTTCTCACGTTGTTATTCCATGTTATAGACCCCTTACCAAATAGCGCTCTGAAGAGTTCGTCGATAACCAATAATATAGAAAGAAATTTAAAAAAATGTTAATGTGGACAAGTGACCGACATTTTCTGCGATTTTATTGGTTATCAACTGATGTCGTCACTGCCGTGCTCATAGGGTAGCTATCGTATTGGTTCTTCAATCAAAAAACGTATCGCCCACGTGACCGTTTGCAACGTTCGTCTTTTTACCGTAAAAGAATAATAGGATAGTCAGTGTCGCAGAAATACGACACGGGTGCACGGTACCTATCCGGTTTTGCAGGTTAAGGTTGAAGCATATTATAATGACTGCATGGCTATGGCATCACACTAACCCAGCAGTTAATGCTGTTATATAATATAATATAAACTAATACATATATGCTTCAACTTTAACCGTGCAGTATAACGTCGCCTGGTGTGAATCTTACGCGAAGTATCCAGAATGACGTGTGAATCACGGTGCAAGTCACACATCCGATAAACGTTATTTAGTTATTTACTAATAAGTAAACAATAGGTATTTTTGAGCTTTATTTTATTACTTACTTAAATTACTGTAGTACATATTTAACAACACAATATACATAGGTAGGTATTTCATGAACAATAATAAAATTGAAACAATAAAATATTTTTAGATTTTATCTAATTTTTGGTTAAATTAAAGACTTAAACTTCTCGTCGTCTCAAAATGTCTTCTTAAACGCTTAGCATTTTAGGATAACAACTTTATTACGCAACCGTTGGACGTAGCCTTTTCATCCATGAAACATGCCTGGAGGCAATTATTATTAAAATTATTAAGAAAAAGACACGGTCGAAAATTACACACAATCTAAAAGGTTGTACAAGGTAGTTTATACTTTCGATTGTTGGCACTTGGATGAACCTATAGTAATACATGATGAACAAACCCAATTGTACACTATTCCACAACTTTATTTAATTTCTTTTCACCGACCGGTTTCAACCGGAAAAGGGGGCTCGTGGCCTAGTGGTAACCGACAATGTTACACATTGCAAAGGTTAAGCAACATCTAGTCAGGCCGGTCTTATGTGACCATTTCTAAGGACATAGACCCCTCTTTTTATTTTATTTATTTACAAAGTGAATACATAACTAAAAATTCAGTGAATATTTTAGGCGTCTACCTGTTGCCGTTATCAATATTAAGCAAAAATTTATTAGTTTACAAATTACGTTTGTTGTATGGGAGCCCCCTAAAATATTTATTATAATTTGTTTTTTTAGTATTTACACAGGCAACAGAAATACATCATCTGTGAACATCTCAACTTTCTAACTATCGCGGTAGAGACGGTGAGATACAGCACAACACAGATGGATGGACAGCAAAGTCTCAGTAATAGGGTTCCTGTTTTACCCTTTGGGTACGAAACCCTAAAAATTTACTTGTGCATTAATTGCAGATGAAATGGCAATTAGACAACAGAGGTTGTTAATTGAAAAAAAGGAGACGGGGTATTTTAAGGGGGGTAAAGTCCTAACGAAAAAATTTACATAAAAAGGTTTTACTCCTAGTATCCCTAGATGAGTACAACAATATTATATTCCACACATAATAGCATCAATAAGAAAGGAAGTGCTTCTAAAATTTTCCTTGATAGACTTCTTTATTTTCTGGCCCAAAGGATAAGTATCTCCATCCAACGCAGCAACACAGCCAGCATTCTGAGAATCTTCCCAGTCAGCAAACAGCGGAGAATTTTTTAAACAACATTTTGTAGTGTAAATATTTTTGGTACATTATTATGGAATACTGCCTTTAGCTAGCACACAATGTAAGAAACATAGAATGAAAACCTAGCACAACTACATCCAGGTGTCGCAGGCGCAAAGTACTCAGCAGAACACTAATTGAAATTCCAACTGAACACAAATTCTAAATCTGATTATAGCTCCATCCTACTTTGGTGTCATTTCTCTATCATCCTACACCCTACTGGTGATACTATGATTTATAAAATAGGCTTAGCCAAGTATACTAAACTTCTAAATGTGAAAACTATTTTTAGTAGGTAACTATGTATATTGAAATTATTGTAAATAAATGTAAATCTTCAAAATAAATACTAAAATAAAAAAAGTTTACAGAAAATACCACTAAATCAATAATATTTTTTTTAGTCTAATTACTTCCTTTCAAGGCAGTTTTAAGTGTTTTGCTGCATTGCATGAATGGATGTCATTTAATTTTGTATGGAGATATAGATGTCAGGTTTTGGTAAAAAGTAATTAAGCTGACATTGAAACTAAGTTTCTTAAATGTGGTCAAGAAAATACATATTTTTCTCCTTTTGCAAATTTTTTAAATTTGTAATATTATCTTGATTCGAATTTAAACACAATTGGCAGTTTATTTTTCGTGGATCCAACAATGTGTTTGTATGTGTTGCTACTTTTTGTTTCATGCTGAAATATGTTAGCAAATTAGTTACTTATCCATTTAAAATATTATAAAATTTGCACAAACATTATCATATTTACTTACCATAGCGTTCCTGACTTGAAGCCCATGTCTAACCCGAAATTAAATCCTTGTTCATAACCTTCATTAAAACTATCTTGATAAACTGAAGTCTGACCATCTGATGCACCATCCATATATCCAACCTGAATGTTAAACCAGCACAATAAATAGGAATAACAATTTCCTACCTTTACTTAGTACATATTATTATGACATACTTTTGCAACTAAGTTCAATGAACGATCCCATGTTTTTTGGGCTAATATTGGTGAATCTTCCACGGACATAGCATGTAATTTTTGTATACTTTATTTAATTGAATTATAGGTTGATTTTAACAAGTGATTGACCACTACAGAACACTTTTGAGGCTGACTTGTGTCGGTGGTTCTTTCTTTTGTAGCGTCAATGAAGGTGTAGGTAAGTAAACTGTTCAAATATACAGAATCCCAGCCTAACCTGTTCCACTACTAATTTAATACCGAATAATTAATACATAATTAATAAATTCTCTAAACAAAACAATATTATATGAAGTTTGGCGGTATCCTGGTATCCTGGGGCAATCCGGGGTAAAAGTTGACGTATGGTACCACGATGACAATGACGTTTGATTACCGAGTTGTTTTTTTTTGGGACTGTGCTATGAGCAATATTCTAGAATAACTCGTGTGTGATAATGATGAGTTGAGATTGAGACTGAGGAGCGTTGCTTTGCAGGCCAGCTGAGTGACGAGGCGAGCGACACGGGTGCGGGCGGGCAGCGCGGCAGCGGCGCAGCGCGAGGCGAGTAAAGTGGCCACACGATGTTCCTCGTTATTTATTTCCCATCATTCGGTCGGAGTCTTGTGGCCGGGCAGTAAGGTGTTTCACCGAAGTCTCAAAAATATAACCCAAAATAAATAAAATTACATTTGTTTTGTTTGTGAATTGTACGACGTAGGTGTACTCGTGAGAGATTGGTACAAAGGCCGTGGAAGCCATGCCAAAAATTCACAAAAAAAAAATTAAATCCTCAGAGATTTTAGGACTTATAGGTTATATCGTTGTAATTTTGTAAATTAATTTACTTTTGAATAATGTGAATCAGTGTTTCACCCATAACGTGACCAATTGCAAAATAAATCGAAATGAAGAAAGGCAAAAAAGATTTTGGTAAAAAGAAAGGCTACTTCAAACCCAAACCCAAGAAAAAAAACAAAGGTGTAGAAGAAAGAATTGTGAACAAAAAGGCCCTTTTTAACAGATACAAGAACTCTATGAAAGTAGAAGAAGATGTAAAACGCAGGCAATTGGAACAGAAATTGAAACAACAAACTTTAACATATTCAGATAGCGAGGAAGAAGAAAATGCATATGGACAGTTGTTGTCATGTTTTAATAACAATAAAAAAAAGGTACATGCTCAAAGTGACGATGATAGCAGTCTTGACGAAGATATGGAAGATGTAGCAACTAAAGAAACGAAACCTAGTGCTAGGAATGATGATAATGATGAAATGAGTTCTTCAGAGGATGACAGTGAAAACCACGATGAAAACGTAGAGGTAATTCCTAAGTAATAAATAAGTACCTACATAAATATTTTTGGGGCATTTTTCAGGTACCAATTGCCCCTAGTTGCCTGAAGCATAAGCCTCGATTCAGCACTCATGAGTAGCTAGTTTGGATTTAAATACCTTATATGCATTGCCCGTGTGAAATAATATTATAACTAAAAACCTTCCTGAAGAACCATTCTATCCATTGAAGAAAACAGCATGAGACTTTCATGCTGTTTTCAGTGTAATCAAAAGTAGTTTTTGAGTTATCATTTATCGCAATCAGACAGACTTGGCAGAGGACTTTGTTTTATAACATTTGGTATTTCCTTTAAAAATAATTAAAATGGCTGTATGTTATACTGCAATCATAATATACTCATGCATACATTATAATGTTGATTGATTTGCTTGATAGAAAAAATTTAACTATGCATAATACTGACTTTCATGTTTCTTAATATCTAAAACACTCCAAAACTGCAGTGTTTTTGGTATAATTAATTGTTTTTTTTTTGGTAACGCATGTCAGTTTACAAAAAAAAATCTGTCCTATCTTCTTGTATATTAACTGCTCATTTATTATTTTCAGATTACATTACAACATGAATCAGATAATGAAGAGGAGAATATTTTAGATGATCCATTCACTAAACATTTGCAGTTTGATCTCGGAGATGAGTTATTGGTATCACTTGCAAACGTACCACCAACTTCAGAGACCCTCAGTAAAACATGGCCTATTCTAAAAAGCTTGGCGATAACAATACCTAAACCTATTGAAACTCAGTCTAAAACAAAAGTGAAACTGAAAGTGTCATTGATTGAAGAGAAAACATATGCAATGACAGGCACTGCGCCTACACTAGTCAACAATGTAGATTTAAAACAGCTCCATATTAAACCACAAATACAAGGACATATAGTTGCGGCAAATAAATTAAATTTGATTAAAAGGGATTTGGAATTAACAGAGATATTCACACCATTACAAAAAGAATTATTTTCAATTATAAATAATTATCAAGATTTATATTATCCAGAGCGAACATTTACGAATGCAGATGAAGTTAGATATACATATTGCCTTCATGTTGTTAATCACATGTTGAAGACTAGAACAAAAATTATACATCATAATGCTAAATTAGCTAAGAAAAATGATTTATCCGATGATTATAGAGATCAAGGATTAGTTAGACCAAAGGTATGCCCATTTTTGTACAATATTAAAATCTTCAGTTTGTAGTTCAATAAAGTGAGGACTAGGAATCATCATCATCATTACAGTTGATTGATGCACACTGCTGGGCACAGGCCTCCCCCAACCAACGCCATAACTTTGGCACTTACTGTAATTATTAAACTCACATTTTTAGACATCTAATGTGATATAGGTCATCATAATCATAATTTAATTTATGTAGTAAAACTAAATGTGTGCAAATAGTTAATAATTTTTCATTGTCTGAGAATGTTCAAAAATATTTATTATTTATTAGGTCCCACCAAGATCTTGAGACCCTAGCCACCATCACCTTCATAATTATATGGTGCACCAACTGCTCCACAGAAGACGTTCTGGCAAACAAAAATAGTTAGCAGCAATAGGCTCACCTCCCTATTATGTGAGCCGTATAATATCCCTCTGCCTACCACTTTAAAGAAACATGCTTGATTATCTATATAAATAAAAATAAATTGCCATTTGTTTGTCGACAATTTTGGTCTTAAAAATCTTCTAAGTTCGCCGGAACTCATAAAATTATAATTATTACAGGTTCTCATTATGGTTCCCTTCAAAGACTCCGCTTACAGGGTTGTCAAAACACTTATTGACATTCTAGTGCCCAAAGAGTCAGGGGAAGTTGTAAATAAGAAACGGTTTGAGGAAGACTTCACAGGTAGTGAACTAATCATGCCTAAGAAAAACCCTAAACCTGAAGACTATGAATTAATGTTCAGTGGCAATACTGAAGATACCTTTCGATTAGGGATGGCAGTTACCAAGAAGACACTGAAGGTACCTACTTAAGGGCCCCACATATTAACAGATTGCCTGTAGTTGCTGATATCAGTTGTCAGTTAGAACAAGTTGACTAAGTCTGTAGTCAATTTTTTCCCATATCTGTTAGTCTGTGTGGCCCCTTATGCACTGTGTTTTAATAATTAAATGACTCATTGATGTCATGATTCTATATGCAACAAAAATACTTTTTCCCCTCAATAAAAAAAAGCTTACAATGAAAAAATTTTTTTAAAACAAGGACCACATTATATGCCAAGATTCGTGGAATTGGATAAATATTATGGCCGCTAGCCCCGAACATGTTGTAGTTGTGCTCACGGGCTTATCTCAGCGAGTCCACGTCTAGTGCGCGAGTTTTGCGTCCTGAACATGCACACAGACAAACAGACAAAAGCAAAATTCTCCAGTTTCGAAGCCGAGATTTAAATGCTTCGCTTGCTCGGTAAATATTATCTCATTAATCAATAACAACTATTTTCACAGCTGTACACCGACTTCTACTCTTCAGACATAATTGTGACATCACCTTTGGGGTTACGTATGATTGTGGGTGCGGAGGGTGAAGAAGAACGTGACTATGACTTTCTATCTTCTATAGAAGTGCTAATCATGGATCAGGCTGATGTGTTCCTCATGCAGAACTGGGACCATTTGTTACATGTCCTCGATCACTTCCACTTACAACCCAAGAAGACTCACGGTACTGACTTCTCGAGAGTCAGGTCTTGGGCTGTTAATGGTTGGAGCAAATATTACAGGTGTGTTTAGATTGTATGTTTGTAATCTTGTAATTCGAACATCTCCAGGACCCAAGTCATCCTCATCTGCATGCCGTGCACTAACAGATAAACTCAGTGTCCGAAAAGAGCAATAGGCTAGTCCCCTAGTTATCCCTTCAGAAATATATGTTTATTGCATAAATAAACACCAATTCATTTATTTCTATTTTTATAGTTTTCTATTCCGTTCCATTTTCAGACAGACACTTATTTTCTCATCAGTAGCATTGCCGGAAATAAAAGCGATTGTTAACAAAAAATGCCACAACTACACTGGCAAAGTGCTGGTGGAAAATCCAGCAGAAGTTGGCACAATACAGCAGGTGCTCGTCCAAGTACCGCAGATATTTCACAGGTATGACTGGATATAGACAATAGGTTTTTTTTTGTTTTGTAAAGAACAGAGTCACCTAGTGCACTGGGGACCCGACAGACGTGTTATAAGTAGTTAAGCAGTAGTTGCGTGCAAAAAAATAAAGAAGTAAATTAACTTTGTACCTATGTACTAAAACATTAAAAAAAAATTGTGTGGGATAGCTCATTAATATTTTAGTGTGGGCCTCTATACGTCTATAATAATATGACGCAATTCCGAGAGTTTACGTTCGGAAATGTAATTGAAAGATTATTTAGTATAATAGCAGACTACATTTGATTTAAAAAAATTATAATTTAACACAGTTTAAAAAATTATAATTTAAGTTCATAACAGCCGCTAAAGTTTTCCCCCTATATCTACAGGTTTCAAGCAGTCAGCCCCCTCGAGTCTGTGGATTCTAGATTCCAGTACTTCATCAAAGAGATCCTACCGAAACATCGCGACACTCTGATGAGCCACACGCTCATATATGTGCCTAGTTATTTCGATTATGTTAGGATCAGGAACTATTTCAAGAAAGAGGATATCGGTTTTGTGCAAATATGTGAATATTCTAAGGTAACCTATTTTTTTTAATAACTATCTATCTGAATATATTAATAGCACAGTTAATTGATGTACCACACTGCGCCTAAACGCAGATTACCTAAGAAGGATGTCCATTTAAGCGCTTTTCACACTCATCGGATGTATGCGCATAGACAGTAGACTAGCGAACTCTAATTGGCCGATTCCTGAATCTACCAATGAGATTTTTGCGACTAAGCGGACTTTTATTGGCTGACTTTGGAATCCGCCAATGAGAGTTCGCAAGGACATCCGCGCCGTGAGAACAGTGCTTTAGAGCGCATTCCCAATAATTATGTCGTGACGATTATTTTACCGTTGGCTTCGTAATTATTGAATGTTTGATTTTAATAGCAGAACAAAATGTTGTGTTGCAGGATGCAAAAATAGCTCGAGCACGGGACATGTTCTTTCACACAGAAGCTCACTTCATGCTCTATTCGGAGCGAGTGCATTTCTTCAGGAGGTTTAGAGTGAAGGGCATACGTCATATAATATTCTACCAGCCGCCTACATATCCACATTTCTTCTCTGAGATGTGTAATTTGATGCAGGTATGTGCTCTCTTATACAGTATACTCAATTAGTGCATTACCAGGTGTATCAGCTAGCAGTTAACTCTGCTGTGAGCTTGCCGGTCATGCAATGACCTCAGTGAAGGCTTCCTAATAAAGAGGAAAAATTGAGATCGAAACGGAATGGGAAGTGGGTTTCTAATCTGATAGCTCAGCATAAGTTATTTGACATTGATTTCAAGTAAAATAACATATTGATTTTGCAAGGCCGAAAGCCTCTATGATGCGTGTCTTTTCTGTTTGTGCTCGGCAGCACAAACAGAAAAGACACGCATTACATTATGACAACTAAGAATAGTGCTAATATAAAATTATGCCCTATTATTGCATTTGAAGACTAAGTAAATCCTGTTATGAGACAGATAAGAATAGTGCTTTATTAAGATAATTTGCTTCAATTTCTCATTAGGAAACTTAAGTAATTACTGTACTAATAAATTATATTATAATTCGGTAGGAGTTCAACCAGAACAAGTATGGCGGCAACTCGTGCAACATGACAGTGACAGTTCTGCTATGTCAGTACGACTTGTCGCGCTGTGCCGCCGTGCTCGGGGCGCCGCGACTCAGCGCCGCGCTGCGAGCCGACACCAACGTGCACATGTACGTCACTGGCGCGGGCGCGGGCGAACACTGAAGCTAATGGTGCGGCCAATCGATGTCTGCACTCGTTGCCGCAAATATTTCCCTCGTGGCCACACGCTCCCCTAGTATAACACGTGTGTTAAGAGTGGAGATCTAAGCGGTGTCTATGTAAAGAACCAAAAAGAAAATTCTAATATTCTTATGACGCCCACGTATAGACAATAGACTTGCGAACTCTCATTGGTGGAGTCGAAAATCCACCAATGAGAGTTTGCAAGTCTATTGTCTATACGTGGACATCAGCCGCGGGCGGAATCTGCCGTCAGTCGCTGGGAGACTGACGCTTGATGAGATTCTCGTAACTGACGGACGTGACTGAAGGCTGCCACACACAGTGCCGGCCTTTACAACTATCCCAATTCTGTGCCTTCACTTCACTAACATTGTATAATATGTGTAATGTAATATATCATATACGATATGAATAAAAAAAACAACATATTATAAACATCTTTTAATTTCCGGTGTTATGCATCCAATTATTCAATTATAGCCCTACTGCACAATGCCTATTTCCGTTCACAGTCCGAAAGAGTTTAGATATTAACCAGTCTAATGTCTAGTGAGAAATTGTGAAATGGTGAAATGGCGGCAGGCCAAAGGCACTATTTGCGACCCTCTATTCCCCCCTAAACTTAAGGGAAAATTTACAAGACTGTCGTCAGACCTGCCGTCCTGTATGGACTGTCATGTTTGGCATCGACGGATGAAAGACAATTGCAAATGCATGTAGCGGAGATGCGAATGTTAAGATGGATGTGTGGTGTGAAAAGAATGGATAGGGTAAGGAACGAGATTAGAGGAAGTTTGAAAGTTGCACCAGTGAATGAAAAATTGAGAAGCGAGCGGCTGTCATGGTATGGACATGTTATGGGAAGAGAGGAAAAAGCAATGTCGTTAGAAAGGTGCAAAGTATGACTGTAGAGGGTTTAAGAAGTAGAGGTAGGCCAAAGAAAAGATGGATGGAATGTGTGAAAGAGGATATGATAAATAGAAGAGTGACTGAAGAGATGACGTCTGACAGGGATGTGTGGAGGAGAAAGACTTGTTGCGCCGACCCCAAATAATTGGGATAAGGGCAGGTAAATGATGATGAATGTCTAGTGAGAAATTAACTGATGCTTAAATTTCACTTAAATAAATATAAGTATGATTATTAAGTAAACTAAAACCATCCTACAATTTCCAAGAAAAGTTCAATTTCCTTTTGGTTTCATTAGAAGTTTTTCTTTAAGCGCACATCGTAGGGTCTTCCCAGACGGGGTATTTGGTGTTTCTTTTACAAATATAACAGGCGAGAACATGATGATACCTGTAAAAATAATACTTATAGATATAACTTCTCAAAGTTTAAAATCGTAACAAATTCAAATCTAACGCGTGACGTTTCTTTTTTACATGCGCTTTCCAGCGAAGTTTTGCGTCGAGCGTCATACCCAAGTACTTACCTGCAGGGCCGAGCCGCCCCTGTGTGCGAAGTGTGCGGCGCACACAGGCGCCAAGACGATAGGGGCGCCCGCGCCGCCACCGACATTATTTTGGACGACGTATTCTTTTTAGTAGAGTAGGTACCTATCGATAAGTAAGTAACCTACATACTTAATGCATTGTACAAGGCTCCTCCAAGATATTCACGTTTGCTGTTTACAAATGGGCTGTTTAGTTTACATTAATTAGGTACCTACGAGCTAAAATTAAAGGACTGCGCCGTGCTTAGATCAATTTCATCAAGGCGCGCCCGCCGTGAGTTTGTTTATGAACGCAACCCGATGCGGTACGTGCGACGAGACGCAAGCCGAGAGGAGCCACGGGAATTCCCCGATTTTAACGAACGAGAGAGCCAAAATAATTGAACAATACTTTAATCGAAAGTGTGTGCAAAGTGGTGCGAATTAAATTGTTTTGTTTGTAATAAAAATTAAAATAATAATCTAGTATGTTATTTATAATATTCTGAGGGAATTAACACGCATCATACCGATAGATGTGCACAGGTACTCGTACATACCTTTTGTACCTGACGTTTCGATCAGGTTACACCGGTCGTAGTTACCTGGTCGAAACGTGAGGCACAAAAGGTATGTACCTCTGTGCATAGGTATCTATCAGTATGATTCGTGCTAATTCTCATAGAATATTATAGGTACCTAATAGATTATGTAACCCGATAGTTTAATTAAAAGTTAATATTCTAGTAGGTTCACGCTAAAAACAAAACATTGTGTTAGGTTAGGTAGGTAGGACTTTTTTAACGTACAATTATAATAAATTAATAATATATTACGACTGTACTCTACCATCCACTTCCTAAGAATCATTTGCACAACAAAAGTGCTGGAGATGACAGCGGCGGCGGCTAGCGTGGACGACACTGGTCGGAGCTACCCAGTGGGGCGCCTACCGGCACACTGTACTGGGCTGGGCGACTCACCAGCTCCAGTAGATCCAGCAAAGTGGGCGCGTGATCTGACCTGTCTGGTATCCGTGTGTGCGCCTCTGGAAATACTTCTGGTGTCACCAGAGACGCCCGCAGCAATGGACACGGGAGAGGCCGCGGTCACGCGGAGTTAAAAAAAAAATTAAGTCGCTGTATTAAGCGGGCGGCCAGCGGCACCAAAGTTTCCAAGGGCCTTCCTGGCCAGGGCGGGTCGACCGGTCGAATCACACCACCCACACATAATTGACTGCACTGTGCGCACAGTTGCACGAGGGTAACCCCCGTACTTACACTGATGTACCACCTGGTAGCCACGTAGAGGCCGAGGTATGGATACCGTGTTCACATTGCCTCGTTCGTTGATCAGCAAGTGCGCCGCTTGCAGGTGAGGTCACTGGGGACCTGAAGATGTTAGAATGGCCCCTAAAACCGACTCGCGTTTAATTTTTCGCAGTAATTTGCAAGCGAATAAGTTTTATATAATTAAAAAAAAAAACTAAAACGAAGATTCATAAAAAAAAGGCGCTTCATAGGGTTCGCACACAGGCGCTGCCAGGGGTCGGCGCGGCCCTGCTTACCTGTTTATGGTTCGTGAAATCTACATGAATCGATTTTGTCTCATTTAATTTGATTCGCCATTTTTTCGTCCAATCGGTGATGGCATTGACGGCAATTTATACCTTCTCCACTGCCTCTTTGTGGGTGACACTTGTGGCAAATGTAGCAATGGTGATGTTTTTTATTTCAGGGATATCGCAGGTGTACAATAGGTACAGGGTAGGTCCAAGGACACTTCCTTGTGGTACACCAGCTTTTATTTGTTTGTAATGTAGGTAAGTAATGTAATAATTTTAGAACATAAATCGCAAGAACTATAGTTTTTGGCTGGACTTGAACCAGCGACTGTTCCCTTTCCAGGAGGAACGTTCTACCAACTGAACAAGCCACCACTAGCCCTAGAATATCGCGACTTATAAAAAAAAGAGCGCAATCTACCAGCAGTTGATGGAACTAACCACTATGTAATTAGGCTGTTTTTTTGAGATTAGAAAAATGTCTATTTAGATAGGTAGGTACAAGGAAGAAGTCGCGTCCTCCCTCAATTGGAATTTAAAGTGTGGCTCCTCAGTAGGAAACCGTTGATAGGTCGTGCAAAGCTTGCTGTCATGACCAGATGTAAGTAAGTCTCCGGGGCACGACGGACTAAGTATTGAACAAGTTCCGAGACTTGAACTACGGAACCCTAATTAATTGACAATTATTTACTTAATTTAAAGTAATATCAAAAATAAAATCATTAATTTTTTTAATCAACCTTTTATCATCATAATATTGCATTGTCATGTGACTTACATACGCGGGCAAGATTTCAGTTCGCTCGGAAACAGGGAATTGGTTAAATTTAACTTGCAAGATTTGATTACACACGGACATCGAGACAGGTGAAAGTAAATAAAAACTTGTAAAATCAACTGTTTTTAAAACCTGTGTATATTTCAAAACAAAATATCAACAACCATTAGGTACCTTATCTACCCTAACAATACTGAAAAAAATACGGAAAATAGGAAAACACTTTTACACCTAAACCCAAAGGCATAAACATTTTGTATTCTTAATTTAAAGCTTGCTTTTGTTCTTATATTGTTGTAACATAGTTCTCAATTCTCTTCTAAGAATTTTACCGGATGCGTTTTTAGGAATTTCATTGATGAAGATAACACCACCACGGAGTCTCTTAGCTGGTGAAACCTAGTCACAGAAAACATATATTGGTCATACAAATAATTATAACAGCTCAATATGATTCACTCGATCGAGTAAGTAAGGTTGGAACCCGCGGTCAAATATAATTTTTTAGGGAAAACGGGAACCCTATTACTGAGACTTCGCTGCTCTCCGTCTGTCTTGGGCTGTATCTAATGAACCGTGATAGATAGTTGAAAGTTTTCACAGATGATGTATTTCTGTTACCTCTATAACAGAAAATACTAAAAAACAATATAATAAATATTTAAGGGGCTACCATACAACAAACGTGATTTTTTTGCCGTTTTGGTACGAAACCCTTTGTGCGCGAATCCGACTCGCACTTGGCCGGTTTTTTTGTTATTCGTGTGGAAACATTTTTTCTGCAACAGGTACAGAAACTGATTCTTTATTTAAAAAATAAAATAGTTGTTTTTTCAAAATTACTTTGTCGGCATCTTATGTAGATCCATAGGGATGTTGTGGCTACCTACTAATAAACTTATAAGTAGGTAGTTATTTTTAAAAGTAGTTATAAGCCGCGCACGATGTGATTGGGATAGAACCTTGGCACAATAACCCCTCCGTGACGTCATCAATCGCTGCAAAGTACGGATAACAAAATAGTAACAATACTACCTACAAAGGTTGATCAACGTCACTATGACGTCACCAACATGGCCGCCAATCCCATTGTCATCTTGCGCGGCTTATCTTATTAACCCATGTTAAGTGCGCAGGTTTAGTACGTACCTTAGAGGCAACAAATTCAACGAGTTCTGTCTCCGTGACCTTGGACCCAGGCTGTGGGACCACAAACGCGATGGGGAGCTCCCCAGCCTCCTCGTCCGGGAGACCGATCACGCCGGCGTCGGCTACTTCCTTGTTCTGCAGTAATAGCGCCTCAAGTTCCGCAGGAGCAACCTTCATGGTCAACACATAGGAACATAGTATCAAAATTTATTTATTTCTGACCGAGTTTTTTTATGTTTCGACTGACCGATTTAATTCTTTTTTAATTGAAAGCTACTGCTTCCTCAGTGGTCCCATTTCAATTTGGGCCGATGCCGACAATTATTTGGTCCCACTTCGGTAATTTCAAATCGATTTTTGTGTCAATGTTAGAAGTCTTTATTTCAGTCTAATTTATCAAGTGGCAACTGGGGTTACAAAACGAAGATAGCTTTTAAGGGTGATTCCAAAAATATATACCCGCTAATATACTTAATCATTGGTCTACTAATATACTTATCAAAGAGATATTGTCGATTTCATAGAGATAGCAAGCATAATCATTCGTAAACTTATCTAAAAAACTCTTATATCAATTATGTAATATAAATTATATAATAAGTACCAGTTGAGATTAAATAGATCAGACAACGCTAAAGTACAATCAACGACACATTAATACCTAAGTATATCTAAGTAGATCTATCACGCGAGTTCACGCGACTGCAATTTGAACTTTATGAACAACTAACGGACGCTCACGGCTTCGCTCGTGACAATTTATATACCCAAACCTTCCTTGAGAACCACTCTATCCATAAGTAAAAGCAGCATGAAAATCGGAGCAGTAGTTTGCGTATATCGCGGACAGACAGACGCGGTCACCAGTAACAGGGGGCGTCTCGTGCGTTGTGAAGGTCAGATGGCAGTCACTTCACGGAAAATATCAAAGTTTAGCCGCATCGCAGTTAGACTGGAAAGCTGACGTTAACTAGGTTGAAAAAGGTTCGGCGGATGATGATTGTAGTCAACATTTACTTACTTGGAACCCTTTGTATTTGATGAGCTCTTTTAGTCTGTCCACAATATAGAAGTACCCTTCTTCGTCATAATACGCGACGTCTCCAGTCCGGACGTATCCCTCGGCGTCGAACAGAGCGTCGCTGGACGCCTGGTCGCCCATGTAGCCCTTCATGCGTAACGGAGATTTGATCCACAGTTCGCCTTCTTGTTTAGGACCTACTTTTTTATCAGTTTCTATGTCTAATACCTTAAACAAAATAGCTTCTTTAATTACATAATAAGGCTAAAGCTACTGTTTAGGATTCCGTACCCAAAGGGCAAAACGGGAACCCTATTATATACCTACTAAGACTTCGATGTCCGCCCGTCTGTCACCAGGCTGTGTATCTCATGAACCGTGATAGTTAGGAACTTGTAATTTTCGAAGATGTCTTTCTAGTGCATTTATAACAAATCATCAAAAACAGAATAATAATAAATAATTAAGGGGCTCCCATACAGCAAACGTGATTTTTTTGCCGTTTTGGTACGGAACCCTTTGTGCGCGAGTCCGACTCACACTTGTCCGGTTGTTTATCTTTGTTTATGTTCATGTGGGAGAGACCTGGAGAGAGAACTAAGTCCAGCCGTTGGCTAAAACTTTCAAGGCTTGGCCAAACCAAAAGCAGTTGCAGTGCGGTAGCAGTGCGGCAGCAGTGCGTCTATGTTAGTAAATAATGTACGCACTGCTACCGCACTGCAACTGCTTTTGGTTTGCCCAAGCCTTCATAGTAGATTCAGTTTTTAATGTGTTTATTTATTTAAGTTTCTTTGCACCTACTTTTTGAACACATAATATCGTTCAAGTAACTGAATAAGACTAAGAATTGATAAAACATTCTGGGTATCTTGAACTCTGGATAATTTAAGTAATTTAAGCTTATGCCTTCTGCTTGAATCAAATTATGTGGGTACTGAATTAATGTTCGAGGCGTACCTATCCTTCTTATACGTGATTTATCTCAGTAACTCGTACCTGCTTCAGAAACTGAATTCAATGGGATGAATGACGATGCGGTCGCATGAAGAGATCAAGCAAGCACAGACGAAAAGGTACGTTAAGACACCAGGCACGAAGGAATACAAATAGACGATGACACGTGTAAAATTTACGACAAATGTAAGTCGAGATTAGGCTATGAATGATGTAATGCGTGTTGATGAACTGATGACAATAAAAAATGCCGACAATAAGCTAATTACCTTAACTTTCATACCGGGAGCAGGAGTACCGCAAGAGCCTATTTTCTCACCGCTCGTCAGGTCGACGAGACAAGCCATAGTAGCTTCAGTTAAACCGTACCCTTGTTTTATGAAATCAATTCCAGTCCTGTAAAGTAACTAATTTGCTTATAATCCATATTTTCTCCATTTGCCCCCCTCTAGTGTAGCCGTGGCTTAATTTTTTTTAGATCGTCTGATTGTTTTACGGTCCGAAGTTCACTACAGGGCGGTGTTTAAATTCTTGTATTTAGGTTACTTAAATATTTAAAGATTCTTCCCCTCCAAATTATTGTCGCAATCAAAAAAACTAAGAAGCAGGGAGAGGACGTGTGACTGTCGCTCTCGGTCCTTCCTGGTGCAAAGATTGGTCATTGCCATTCAACGGGGTCACGCTGCCAGCATTATGAAAACTTTCGCACCGGTAACAATACCTATTCGTCCCCGACGAGTAGGTATGAAAGAAACTTGGAAGTTGCATGGGTTTAGGGGCCACCTGCGTCCCACTGCCTATCCAGCTCCCAAATCTTTGTATGGAGGTTGCTGGTATTTATCATCACAGCTGGTTTTATACCACTATACCTCGCGTAACTGACAAATGTCCACTATATATACTTGCCAAGTAAAATTATTTCTATAAAACACTATGGTTCTCCAATTAGATATTTAAGGACAGAGCAAGTGCACAATACACCTCCAGTGTTTTAAAGTTAATCAGTTTTGGTAACTCTGCGACTACCAGTGGTAAGATGTATAAGGCTGTATTTTAAACTTACTTCTTAAAACATACCTACAATATTAATCTCTCAATGTTAAGTAAGTAAGATTGAACATTTAAACAGTAAAAACTCAATGGCCGGACCCATGACAAGAGAAGACTGATTGCTTGCGCCCGAAATATTTTTGGAACTAATAAATAAAATAAAAGTACGCCGAGCAACCAATTCAACTAAGTATGCAAATCAGGAATTGAGCATTCTGTTCACTCCTTAATAAATGTAGAGTCGCTCAGAATGTTTCCATTAATTTTGCAGTACTTATAAAATAATATTGGCACTTCTAGATAAAGAATGAGCAGCTATACGAAATGCTCGTACTGCAGAGATTCTATTTATGGCATGTAATGTATGTAACATCTTTCCTATCTGTTGGGATTTTGATATGAATCACAGGATGGTCGTATTTACTATTGTGTCCAATGGCCCCTAAAACGTGAACCAACCAAGTGTGGAATGCCCATATAGGCCTCTGCCTACCCCTTGTGGAATATGGGCGTAATGACTGCATGTATTTAGGTATACGAATAATCACTTTAGAGTTAAATGCCAAGAATCACTAAGGTGAATAGAATCACTTAATGTGTCCTAATTAATTAGATGAATAAACACTTTGAATCTGTTGAATACTAAAATAATCAAGATAACGAAGACGAAAATTAGTATAATCTTTTATATAAAATTCTCGTGTCACAGTGTTAGTTATCATACTTCTCCAAAATGGCACAACCGATTTTTATGAAATTTTATATGCATATTCAGTAGGTCTGAGAATAGACTTTTAACCATTTTTCACACCCCTAAGTGATAAGGGTTGTCCACCACTTGGACAATTGTTTTTGGGAACGAGGAAGTTATTTCTCGGCTCTCTTCTAAAATTTAACGCACCTACAGCAAGTCATCATCATAAATCATTGTAACATTTCCTTCCTTCCTTGTAAGAACATGTGGTATTTGTACCTACCCTACTTGGGTAGGTTTGCTTTTCATTTAAATTTGATTAGGTAGTAATATTTGATACCTCTCAGTGACGGCCGTTTGAATATCTTTGGATAAAGGCGCTGCGCCACACCACACTTCCACTAAGGAAGACAAGTCGTATTTAAGTACTAGAGGATGCTTTGCCAGGAACACAGCCAGAGGTGGAACTATTGTGGTCATATTTATCTGAAATTTTAACAATATTTTAATAGTTGTGTACAAAGGCTCCTAGCTGTCCACGTCGTCTATGTTCAGTCACTTGCTGATAGGCGGTCGAGACTCTGTTAATTGTACCCGAAGTGTTCGGAATTGGTAGTAGGCTCGCCTTAATACGTGGAGCCAGCGTGACAGATGAAAACTGGACGTAATGAACGCCTCAGTCTACCTCATCAGGGATCAAAAGTCATTTACCTACCTAATTTCGTGTGTGAGTATCCTAATTTTACTCATTTTTCTCAAGTCACCCGCTGATAGGCGGTCGAGGCTCTGGTGAATATAGGTAGGTACCCAAAGAGCCCGGAGACGGGAAGACGCTCGTCCCTTACAACGTGGCGCCAACAAAGCGACAGGCATTGTGAGCGCAAGAAACGACTCTGTGTACCCCTTCAGGGATCAAAACGTGATTCTGTGGGTACAAACCTAAATTCGTAACTTACTAACCTACAGTTTCTTTCTTTCTTTTGAAAAGAGTAAATGCTACCTTACATCATGATGCCTAATTAATCTCTCTTCCCTTGACGGCCCTAACGAGTCAATCGAGAGCTTTTACTCTCAACCAGCTCCTGATTCCCAAGATAATTTTGATACAAAAGGCTACGCATCCACACTCCAATCAATTAGGTACCTACTGGGATTCCTTCTAATAAGGGAACTTTTTAATTGGTGCCTTGTCCTGGCTTGAACATATACTGTGCCGTTTTTTGTTAGCCAGTATGTGGTGCCAAAAACGACTTAGACTTTGGCTGCAGTAGGTACGCTGAAAGACGGTCGCTATGAACCTATCGTGAGAAGTGGCGACTGAAGATCTCTTGTAGGCACAAACATCGAATTTCAGACCTATGGTACCGGCTAGCTATCTGTTCAATCACTGCCTTCAGACTATATATTATTACTGGGCTTTTCGAAAGCTTAATCAAAATGAGCTCACCTTATATTTTTGTATAGTTTCCAAGTACTGTTCTTGATCAAAACGAATAAGAAAGACAACTTTCATATTCATTGCTAAGGTCGCAAATGTAGTGATGAAACCATATGCATGGAACCATGGTATTAGTGATAGTCCAGTACGAAAACCAATATTCTTTTTCTTTTGTACATAGTCAAAGTAGTAACTAAAAATAAATTTTGGTTTTTATAAAGGGTCCCATCAACATCACTCGAGCCCAAATCATCCTGAGCTGACTGGAGGAGGCTCTGACATATAAATACATATGCCAGCGTGGGTATAGCTGTAACTTAGGGTATAAGCCCTAAGTGGCCTGGAAACTGCAATATGCTCGCTCCTTATTATGTTGGGCAAAGTAACTGATCAGATGAGGGCGTATTAACTGCCTCTGTTTAACCCTACAGGGAGAAAACTCATTAAAAAAAAGACCTTTGTAAAATCTTGTATAAAAATGAATTTAAATGTGCATCAGCTTTCAACTCCAGAGTCTCGGGTTTGAGTCCCTTGTTGAACCAAATATTTGTGTGATCCACAAATGTTTGTTTCGGAGTTTGGGTGTCTTCTATGTATATTATGTATGTATTTAGAAATATATACATAAGTATGTTTATCAGTAGTCTAAGTCCCATAGCACAAGCTTATAGCTTAGTTTGGGCTAGATGATTTGTATGCATAAATGTTTTTGTCTGTTTAAACTCACTTAAAATGAGCTGAAAGTGTCAGAAAGTTGACATGAGTCAGCATTACTCCCTTTGGTAACCCAGTGGTCCCCGATGAGCACATCACAGCCACAGTGTCGTTGACCCCATTGACGTCAACAAGGGTAAAGTCTTCAACATTCACTCGCTCCTTAGTGAGCTCATTGTACATAATACAATCAGGCACAACATCATACTCTCCAAAAACAATAAGTTTACACAGTTGCCTCTCTTCAATAATACAATCATGAATATTCTGTGCCGTGATTGGAGATGTGAATATAAACTTTGGATTTGTTATCTTTAGTAAATGTGTAATTTCACCTGAAACAAAAATCAGTAACTAGTATGAAGGTTCAGATTTGATTTATTTATTTTATTATTTGATATATATTATTTGATTATTTAGCATAAGTTGGTTAGCCAGTGATGTTAAATGCACCATCTCTCTTATAACCTATATGAAATGCTGTGTTTCACCGAACTAATAGTAGACTTCCCGTCACCTCTTTTCTACTACCAATTTCTCTACACAGGTAGTAGCAGAGTAGTAGTTACAAGTGTATGGTGATGGTTGCTATCAGGTGGGTCAAGGCCTTCGCTTGTTTACTACAAAATAATATAAATAAACCAGCTAAGCCAAAACCTTAACTACAAATTACCCAGACATGTAAAATCAATAAATGTTATCTGCCTATACAAATATAAAAGATTCTAAAAGTATTTTACGTTTAGGAATCAAAAAACTCAATCATTCATCATACATTTTTATAGATAATGATTAAATATTATAATATTAGATAACAATAATTACCAGGTGAGTATGTTATATTAAGAGTAGAGAGTACTCCGCCGCAATACACAACAGCCAGTGAAGCCGCAATGAACTCAAACCTATTCTCACTGCTTAGGCCCACAACATCACCTTTCTTCAAACCCAGTTTTTGTAAGCTAACCGCTACATTGACACTCTCTTGAAGTATTTGGAGGTATGTTACAGACTCATCTGTTTCAGCATTGATCTGGAAAAATATTACATAGTATAGTACCTACCTACTATTACTTTTATTGCAAATGCGATATTCCTCCAACAATATGTGTACTAATATGTACTATAAAACCTAAACTATTAAATCTATTTATACTATTATTGTTTTTAGTCAAAAGGAAGTCAGTAAGTACACAGTGAAAGCAGCTACATATCACCCTAGAAACAACATTTGCCGACTTTACCAAATGGTTTGAGAATTGTAAAACCCAAATGAATTTAATTTGTTATGGATCGTTGTCTAATAAGGGGCATAATAGTATAAGTTATGGCCAAAAGAATGATTAAAACGGAGTAAGTATAGCAAAATCTGTCACTAAAAGGTAGCTTAAACTACAGTATATACAAGGGTGTTTATGGCTATCTAGACTTAGGAAACTACTACGAACATTATTCAAGCTAACATGTTATAATGTAAGTACTTACTAAAGCTATCTGATCCCCACCATTTTTGATTTGATCAAACAGAAATTGACCGTATGACAAATGCGCTGGAATATTTCTTTCCTCAGGTCCTGACACTACATCATTGTGAATGGTGATTGACATTTTAAGAGCTGTGGATACTAGTTGAGTTTGAGTCGGTAAAGCACTTATCTGCTACTAAAGAGATAATCAATGATAATCCGATAATCTTCAGCTTACAAATTGATAGTTAATTTTTTCTACTGTTGCTCTTCTATCAAGTTACTTTGGTTCCCGCCAATCGATGAAATACCAATAACATAACCACAGTGAGGCATGTGCTCACCCAGACCTCAAAATGTAGGATAACCGTTAGCAAATCATGCCCGATGTGATGACTAGTATTATCATCGTTATTAATATTTTACAGCCGATTACAACTTGGTATCCACAGCGAGATAACGATATGATAATGCAATCTGCGATAAGTTCAAATTCCCAGTGCCTGTGCTGTGGCCGAAATATAATCAGTAAATATAAACTGATAACTGCTGATAACAGCTGTTAACTGTCAACTTTGTCAATTATGTTTTGTTTGTCTAGTTCCGACATGGGCAGGCTAAAGTCTTATGCATATATTCCGCCTTCAAACTGGTGGTTTGCCCAATAGGCATGAGTTTGAAATCATTCTTCCATAATAATTATAATATATTTAAGCAGGAGCTTGGTGGTAGAGGGCGGGAGGGCGAGCATGGTGGTAGAGAAAATGTCGATGACGTAACCTATTCAATACATTTTTAGAAATTTCCTGCCATATCATTGTATCGTTATCGACAAACTCTTCCTACCGCCATGCTCGCCCTGCAGATCCAGTGACTAGACCAATTTTCTCCAATATCAAATGTTCAATTAGGTATATTAATAATTGAATCTTTGAACATTTGATATTGTCGTCACGCCTATTATAAGCAGGCTACAGGCTTTCGATCATACCAGCTTAAAACTTGTCAAGTCAAATGCATTTTTATAACGGACCGGCTTCGGTCTAATAAGTACTTTACAGCCCTTAATTTCAACCCCTCAGACGGATTTAAGTTGCCAACTTCGTGGAATCCAGTCCTCAAGAATATGGAATCGCTTTGATGCACAGTCAGGTATAGTATTCACGTAAAGAACGCTGGGCGAGAATGGGAGGGGCGCGATTGTGCATCGGTACTCTCGCTCTTACCGCCATATTATATAGATCGATAAATCGTCTACAGCGCAGCTTGAGGTCAGCGTTATTTTTATGCGACGCGAGTTATTAACACACAAGAGTGACGTCAATAAATCATTGGAGTGTGGTGTGTGTGTGTGTTTGTGACAGTACCTGGCGAAAGAACGAGAATGTGAGGGTAGAAGTAAATAACTCTTCATCTTGGACTTTTAAACGACGCGGTGCGGGTTGAGCCAAAGACTACCCATAGTGTATCTGACATGGCCTGAACCAGTCAGCATATAACCACGGCTGGTGTAACCTGTCAGGCAAATGGATAGGTATGCACTGATACATATATCTACTCTGTGCTCCGTCTTCCGAAGATAATCCCCGCGGCCGTATTGGGCGGCTGTTAGCGATGAAGGGTAAGTATAACTACAAAATAACATATCAAAAAATTTAATAACCATCACTTTACCTTAAAACTACTTATAATTATCAAGGCAGAAAGCCAATTGCAATTACCGTAAATAAAACATATAACTAGATACACTAAAACCTATAACAGTGATTTGAACAGTGTTTAGAAAATCTTAAGATAACGTGATGTAGTTTAATTATTTAAATGACGATAATATGCGAAACAGTGAGGTTTACAAAAAATAAATGCCTATAAATATTCAGTGTGGGCCGCCACAGTGCAGCGGGCAGCTTGTTTTTGACTTATAACTGTTCTATCTAACACATAATATTAAACTTACTGAATAGCTAATTAAGGTAGATATTTACTGATATTTATGGATTTAAGAATACATTTGTATCAAAACAAAATTTCATATCCATATTTTTTTCTAATAACCAAAGTAGGTAGTATATAATGTATTCTTGTAGTATATATACTTTATATTAACAATAATAAGATTTGTCTTAGGAATACATAATATTATATATTTTAATTATTTTTCAGTAGTAACACAATAACTTACATAGATTAATAAGGCACTGACAAATTACTTGAAAATATAACAATCAATAAAGCTAAAGATAGACTTGATTGATAAAAAAAATATTTAATTTTGAATGCAGCAAGCGAATTAAGCCATAAGTACTATTTACCTCTGACAAGCGGCTCATTTCTGTGCTTAAGAGTGCATGTTTTTCAACCGACTTCCAAAAAAGGAGGAAGTTCTCAATTCGACTGTATCGTTTTTTTATGTTTGTTAACTCAAATATTTGAAAAACCGATTTTGATTTTTTTTAAATGAAATGTACTACTTACTTCCCAAGTGGTCCCAATTCAATTTGGTCCCATTTCGGTAATTTGAAGTCGGTTGTTGTGTTAGTTTTTGACGTGTATTTTTATCCTACTAATATTATAAATGCGAAAGTTTGTAAGTATGGATGTTTGTTACACTTTCACGTAAAAACTACTGAACGGATTTTGATGAAACTTTACAATAATATAGCTTATACATCAGAATAACACATAGGCTACAATTTATAAAGATACGGCGACGGGAACAATAATCACGCGGACGAAGTCGCGGGCGACCACTAGTACAAAATATTTATGTATGTTAGGTCGCGTGACGACACATACGAGTACGACCGTCATGCTACAGGTTAGATATATGTACGGTACATACTGTATAATTAAATTATACTTAACTTAAAAAGTAACATTATTGGTTGAGTAACGAATATAATAAAGTTGAACTTCGAAAATAAATATTTTACGTATTTATTAATATTATCATGAGCGTAAGTTATTCTTATTTACTAAAATTCATTGTTCAACTCGTGTTTGTTTCTTTGCTACGGCGCCCCATTAGAACAGCTAGACCGATTTTGATAGTTGTTTATAGTCAGTTATCTTATAGAGTTATACTAATTCCATATCTAACCGTGATTATATTGCAACAAAATTTAAATAATAATATAATCTTACAATAAAAATATAACTTATAACTTACCTACTTAAAATTTTACTTAAATTCAAACTTTGTTTAAAACTTTATGATACCTAAGAATTTATACTCATTTAAAACTAACAGAACTCTAAAAATACTTGTGCCATGAAAAATGTATAAACAATTTTTAACTCATAAATCGTTGAAAAATGGGTTTATCCTTTAAACTTTCGAAGTTATATCGAAGAGGCATCTATATATTTAAGACGACAATTTGTCTGTCTGTCTGTCCGTCCGTCGCGTTTTTCAATTTACATACATTTGCATGAAATATAATTTTTTTCTTTTTTTGAGGCTATATAAAGTTCGTCGGGATAACTAGTGTATTCTTAATGTGTACTAGATGCAACTTTCCGAGCGGATCTACTCAACAGACTCAACGAAAATAATATAAAAGTTTTATTAACAAAATAACAGACGAAATTGGCGAGTTACACGCCTCCAGTGTGAGATCTGTACATCACTTATCTAGCAAACCTTTTGTCTTTTATCTCCTAGTCTAAAGAGACTAGGAGATAAGTTTGCAGTTGGCGAGTTGCGGGTGATCTGTTAGTGTGTGGGTCCCTTAATGGTGGTTAACATATAATTTTAGTGTAAAACTATAGATAAAACAGATCAGGTATCTAAAGTATCTTCATCCGAGACCTGCTTGAGTATGTGTATAATGATTTGATCGATGGTGTGTGTGTCCAACATACGTGCGATGTTTTTGTCTTCGATCACGTAAAGGAACAAATGTTTGGTGTTCTCACGTAACCGTTGGACGCGGGTCCACTTTGCTTTGTCCGCAGGCTTCGCCCCGCATTGTTCTATTACTTTCTCTAGTACCTGGAAATGTCATGAGTATGTCATACTTCAGCAAGTAATTCACATCAATATGAAATTTTATGGACCAACCACTTGGTAATAAAGAACAATAAATAATAATATTGATGTACTATGTGATGTCTAATGCCTGAAATGACATACAAAATGAATGATTTTTTAATTTTAAATCAATGAGTTAAAGGATGATGCGTCAAGTTGGGCGGCCGGCATATCCAATAAAAACGACTTACATGGGAACATAATCCTTACGTCTTAAGCTTTAATTGTTATTATGGGCAGAACCGGGTAAACCACCGGAGTAAAACGATATCACACCTGACATCATAGGAATGTCTATAAATTTGTACCACTTCGGCGTATGCTATTCTCAACGCAGCTGTTTTTTTTTTTTTTTTCCCCCGGGCGCCACTTGAAATACCTGTTTGTAACCAGAGACGCCCGCGGAATAAAAAAAAAAAAAAGTTAATTTTTTTTAAATGTTGTATTTGTATATACTCTTTTTCGATGTAATTAATGGTTTGACGAATGCGGAGCTACATTTTGAGTTAGTTTTACTAATTATCAATTCAATGAGATATTACTGAAGCACCACCTCTAGAAGGCGAGAAAAATGTACTAAAAATTATAACTTTGACGTCCTTCTCTTGTACATTTCCGGTCGATTCGACCATGAGTTCCAATATCTGTTAGCTTATACTAACAGATATTAGAACTCTATTGGCTATACCGGCCAGGGTTCATACAAAAATGCCCATCATTCTTTAGCTTCATAATCACAAAAACAATGTTTACAAGCGAGGCCTTATTCTTAACCACTCGAAAAGTTTCCGTCTCGGATTCGACGGCTCATTCCGTTGTCCCGATCGATCCCGATCTGACGAATTCAAAAATGCTATTCATAAACTCTGTCTCATACACTCAAATTAGATGGGACGGTAATTTTAAGTATTTATGAATAGGGGTTCACAAGCGGAAAATCGCTGCGAATTTTTCATGCATAAAAGATATAACCATCGGAATTGGTTTTATATTAATGCTTCCTTATAATATCAAGATAATATATGGATCACTAACCAAGGTTCCAACATTTATATTTGTGTATAAAAGTGGGACTTATCAGAGATTGTCTATTATAAATAAAGACTTACCACATCGATAGATGCATCCGGCCACCCAAACAGGGTAAGTGTTTCCTCATCAATAAGTTGAGAAATTAGTTTGTTCAAGTTTTCTGATAAGTCATTTTCCGACATAAGAGTGCTGTTTACTTTCTGTAATCAAAGCAAACTACAATGCTTCCACAATTTTTCAACTTTTTACATGGCGTTTTCACATTCACTAATGGCTTTTAACACAAAGTCAGTAAGTAAAGACTAAACAGAAGGCTATAGTGTATCTCAATGTTTTTTTACAATAAACGTTTTGACGAGATAGTCTGAAGCATTTGATCGAATACCTAGTGTATTTATTTTCAGCTACAACCCCTTTTTTTTAAATACTAGAACTCGCAAATACTCCAGTTACTGGCATTCCCATAACCCCACCAGTTAGCAGTCGAACTCACGTCGTCCAAACGCAAGTCCAAAGCCCTATTAGCCACCAAGCTACGGTCAATATTTATATATTATCAAGTTATGACGATTGTGATTATTATATGGACACAAGCATACAGTAAGTACTGTTACAATCGATCAACTGTTCAACAGTCGTCTGGTCAAAACAAAATTCCACTTGGATGACCTAAACAACTCTGCCATCAAATTGGCCACAAACAAATCACGAACTACCAATTCCAATATTCAATCTCGATACATATTTTCCTATCCTGGATTCATAATTCCATCAATTCCTGTCAATGTCAAATTAGTAATTTTATGAATTTATCAATCCAGGATAGCAAAATATGTTTTGAGATTGAATATTGTCTTAGATACATAATAACAAAATTTACCAGTCCGGGAGTCTGTATCGAACCGGAATCTTTCTTTAACAAGAAGTACGCTTTAACCATTCAGCCACCGGATGACCGAGCTGAAACCATTCTCCTTGTTAGAGAAAGATTCCGGTTCCATCCCGGACATGATGACTGATGAATTTTTGAGATTATATAAATACTTAAAAACAAAAACTTTAAGCGTAGTGACCACTTTTAAATTCAAAATGTTATTTATCAAGAAGAATTACCTTCTCTTCTGATGGTGGTTCAGGTAAAGATATCCCTTCATCCTGCATGCCACCGTACAAGACTCCCGAGCCGCTGTACCCTTGCAGTATACGATCCGCCTCAGCGTCCAACATGTTAAGTACCGACTCTATTTCAGATTTCTTCACTCTGTCCGCAGAAATATCGGCACCCTGGGATGGAATACAATTTGCAACTCAAAACTTTACAATCTTGGTTCACGTGATATTTTATTTTGCCAAGAATACTCTCTTGCACACAATGGAAGCTTTCAAATGGGACAAATCGCGAATGTTTTTAGCCAGGTCTACTGCTCGACCATATGGGCGACCACCAGTTTCACTAATATCAATGAAGTAGTTATTACAAACTCTCATCTATACTACTATTATAAAGAGGAAAGATTTGTATGTTTGTAATGAATAAACTCAAAAACTAGCCGATTTCAAAAATTCTTTCACAATTGGAAAGCTACATTCACCCTGAGTAACATAGGCTACTTTTTATCCCAGTAATGTGTTCCCACGGGAACCGGGAACGAGTAAACTAAATCACGCGGGCGGAGCTGCGGCGATCAGCTAGTCACATATAAACCGTGCACGATGTGAGTGGGATAAAACCTTGTCACGTAATCGCTCTGTGACGTCATCAATCGCTGAAAAATACGTATTACAAAACCGTATTGTAGGTTAATCTACGTCATTATGACGTGACCCACATGGCCGCTGATCTCATTGTCATCTTGCGCGGCTTATAAGGTTACATACATACCAGCACGGTGCGCACGTGGAGCAGATGATCGTTGAACACGGCGGCGTGCGACCGGCGCACGTGTCGGATGAGCTGCTCGCCGCGCACGTAGGCGCGCGCCGACACGCAGTACATGCAGCGGCGCGGCTTGTCCAGCGTGTGCGTCTCCAGGTGACGCTTCAGGTTGATCTCCGAGTGGAACGACTTGTAGCACACGTCGCAGTTGTGCTCTGGACAGTGGCACACACAACTATATAGTACATCCTCTATCTATACAAGTGAATTATATGGCCACTGTTTGTGTTCGGGATAATGTCTTCAGCAAAAAAAGGCGATTCTAAACCAGTCTAAAAGTTTCATCTTGGAGTGCCAGTTCACGTGGTTGGTTTCCTATCCGATGGATTAAAAAATCCTATTCACAAACTCTATCGGGAAGCAGTTTCCTTATTCGATTGTTAGATGCATTTACGAAGAATGTTAATAAGTGGTAGAAAAAATATGATGATTATATTTACAGTTTATTTTGCAAAACATATGACGGGAAAACAATTGACGGTTTTAAACCAACACACACACACACACACATATATCACGCCTATATCCCGAAGGGGTAGGAAGAGGTGCATTACACACTCACAGTTTGTCAGTATTTTTAGTACCACGTAATAGGGGGCAAGCGTATTGCCGGGCACACATATAATGGATTTAAACCAAATAGGTTTAAATTAATTAATAGTATCGATCTACTTCCCCAAATTAGTTTAAATGCGCCCAAAACTCGTACCAGACACACCCGCTTGTTTAGTGTTCCTCTGCATCGCACCAATTACGGTAAAAATGCTGTCCTCACTCGTTTGCCTAGCTGCTATAACGAACACTGCCGACATTGACATATTCCACCTTTCGAAAAGCGTTTTTAAAAATGAAATAGCAATTAAGTTACGATCATAATTGTATTTTTTTTTTACAAATCATCATTCACCGAGCCTTTTCCCAACTCAGTTGGGGTCGGCTTTCCAGTCTAACTACGATTCGGCTGAACTTCAATATTTTCCGTGAAGCGACTACCATCTGACCTTCACAACCCATGGGCGATATCGAAGTTCTGTAGTTAGACCGGTCGGATTTTTGATATAGGGCTCCAACTACCCCTAACGACTGCCATAGATGTTTGTATGACAACCAGGACCGACGGCTTGACGTGCTCTCCGAGGCACGGAGGGGTCTGTCTTATGAAATGGTCACCCATCCTAAGACCGGCCTGAGTCGATGTTGCTTAACCTTTGCAATGTGTTAACATTGTCGGTTACCACTAGACCACGAGCCCCTTTACTTTTTTTTACCTACCCTATTACCCTATTACATTACAATTATACTTGTCGGGAAACTTTGTAATTGGCTAAGTGTCCAAAGTATCTTTATTGAACTTATATAATGGGTCATGTGTTAAAATAGCTGTTAGGTTTTCTAATAAATGAATAAAATAAATAAATTTACGGTTACTTATTTATTTTACAAGGTAAATTAAAAATTATCAAAAAAAAAAATACTTCTATTCGTTTTCTATTTTTATTATTAACTCACTTTGTAAACGTCCATTCTAATAGTATTTACTATTTAAGTAAGTTTTATAAATATCTTTGGTGTTTTATTAATTTATAGAAAAGGAAAGGAACTCAACATTTTTTGCATTAGACAGTTTAGGGTAGCAATTTTAGTGATTGAACCGTACTTCTAAGCAAGTAATGTCTGTTTTAAGAATTCCGCTCTTCCATAACAAAACGTACGATTTTAAGCATTAGCTATGGTGTTTGCTGTTATAGAAACAGTTCGATTGATAATAAGACACAAAATTCCAATATAACTGTAAGTATTTTCTTTAGTGTTTATTAATTTGTTCTTGTTTTGACGTTAGGATATTATTTATCCCTTTTTTTTTAAATAAAAACCTTAAAATAGTATGAGTTATATTTGCCGAGTGTTTTTAAATTGCATTCACAATAATAATTATTACTCAGTGGAAACTATCCTTTTGCCAGAAGGATTAGATTCCGAAAATCAGAGTTTTAGAACTGTCAAAGCTTTCGAATATCGGATTTGTGAATAGCGTTTGTGCATTCGCTACTACGAAAACTTTCTGCTCGAATTTGAAAACGGCAGGTTCCGGCGGTTAGGAATGACTCCATACTCTATTGAGAGGTTTTTTTTTAAATTTCACGGCCCAAGGCCTCGGACGCACCTACGATAAGCTGTTAATTTGGAAATACACACCGACATTTTAATTTTAGTTATCCTATTTGTATACATATATTTTAGATCAAAAATACTTTAGATATTGGATTCAGTACAAATACAACGCGGAATCTTGGCACTCGAATACTATAATTATTACAAATACCATCTATAAAATAAACAAGATTGTACATTGATGGTTGACTTAGAAATAATTCGTAATAATTAATACAAAAGCATCAATGTACTATTGTCGCATCCCTCGAGAGTCAGCAAGCAGAATAGGAACTTAGTACAGAAGCGGTTGAAGCGCCCAGGTGTGCAATGACCGAGGTGAAGTGGTGCCGTTTATAAAGCACTGATTGGCAATCTAGGTATTTTTGATCTAAGATAGATATAGATAGATTATGTTAAATATCTGCTTACTTTTATCCTCTAAGTGAATAATTAGATGATTGTTCAAGCTTGCTTCATTAACGAACTTCTTATCAGAAACAGCGCACGTGTTGAAGGGACACTTTAGTTTCTCCAGTCCCATGTGATCCCTCAGGTGTACAAGCATACTGTAAAAATATCAAATTAACATGATTTTTAAATTTTCTGCATTTATTTGGTTGAATTTGTTGATCGAGTAAAGTTAACGCAACCATGCTCTTAGGCACAGATTAATAAATAGTTCCTACGTAACAGATACATCACTCCCATACAAACGCGAAAATACCTACTCTATATTAACCTACAAAATTTTTATAATAATACCTGCTGCACAGAACGAGAAGAATTGTACCTTAAATACGCGTACATAGAGTCGAAACTGTGTTGCCCACCGTGCGAGTGACGCCATCGTAAGAATGCGCTAGGGTTGTACCTATGATGATTATTGTAATAAAACGAACTAGTTATCCCAGCGAACTTTGTATCGCGTCAAATATAAAAAATATAAAAAATAAAAGTATATTTTAATATTTCATGCAAATGTATGTAAATTGAAAAACGCGACAGACGGACAGACAGACAGACAAATTGTCGTATTAAATACAATGAAATATGTTTTAGTTTTATATACTTAATGATTTATATTTTTTATTGATCAATAAATAAAAACGGCAAAGAAATCACGTTTATTGTATGGGTTGTACCCTAAAATATTAATTTTACTCTGGTTTTTAGTATTTGTTGTTATAGCGGCAACATAAATACATTATTTACTATGTCACGGGTCAAGGTATACTAATTGTCACGGTTCATGAAATACAGCCTGGTGACAGACGGACGGACGGACAGACAGACAGACGGACAGTTAAGTCTTAGTAATAGGGTTCTGTATTTCCCCTTTGGGTACGGAGCCCTAAAAAGAAAATAAATAATATCTATGGATAGGTCATCAAAAATGATATTGAGGTTTCTAATATCATTTTTTTTAAACTGAATAGTTTGCGCTAGAGACCCTTCCAAAGTGGTAAAATGTGTCCCCCACCTCTAACTTCTAAAATAAGAGAATGATAAAACATATATATATATATATAACAATATATATATGTTGTACATTACCATGCAAACTTCTACCGAAAATTGGTTTGAACGAGATCTAGTAAGTAGTTTTTTAATACACCATAAATCGTAAAAATTAAAATATTATCTTACTTGTTGCTACGGAACCCTTCATGGGCGAGTCCGACTCGCAATTGGCCGCTTTTTTTTGTTAGCCAAACATAACGTAATCACGGTGCACGAAAAACAAAAAGAAATGTAAGTAAATGAAACCCAAGTTAAAAATGCATTTTGTTCGAAAATGCATTTTGTTCGAAAATGCATTATTAAAATAGTGCATACCTACTATAATCCGCACAATCATTACGTGGTCTGCATTTCGAAGCCTAAGCGCGGGAAACGTGCAGTGCGGTGCGATGCAAGCGCTCAGGCGGGCGTTCGGCAGCCCTCTGCCAGTTTGTACTCTCGAAGGTACGCCGAGCGGTAGGTATATAGCGCGCGGCCTTGAGCGAGTGACGGAGGCCTGTCTTAGGTACTGCTTATCGTTAAGGACGTATGCACAGACATATGACAGAAACAAGAATGGGTTGAGTTTAGAAATATGTGACACCTGACATGTGGAACACCTGACATGTGGAAGACGGCAACAGTATCGCCTATATATAAAAAGGGAAATAAATTGGACCCAGCAAATTATAGACCTATCAGTCTAACTAGTGTAGTATGTAAAGTAATGGAAAAAATCATAGTTAGGCATATCAGGCACTTCATTGCCAGCCATGAAATCATACCAGAGGAACAACACGGTTTCTGTCCGCATCGCTCCACAGTGTCCAACCTGCTGGCGTGCCTGTCAACCTGGACTAAACATTTCAATAAGAGAGAACCCATCGACGTATTATACCTAGACTACGAAAAAGCCTTTGATAAAGTTCCAATTAGAAGACTTCTACAGAAGTTGGGGTTCGTAGGAATACGCGGGACACTGCTAAAATGGATCGAGGCTTTCTTACGACAAAGAACCCTGCGGGTGAGAGTGGGTGACACCATGTCTGAACACCGAGATATACACAGTGGTGTGCCAGAGCTCAGTACTGGGCCCAGTTCTGTACATAATATACACCTTTGATCTCCCACAACACCTAAGCTGTAATGTCAGCATCTTTGCAGATGACACCAAAATATTTGGGAACCCGTTGGCTGAATATAACTAACTCTAAGAGGATCTAAACAAAGTAGCTAACTGGTCTAAGGAATGGCTCATAAACCTTAACGCCTCAAAATGCACTGTGCTACACATAGGCAAGAGCAGCCCTCGTTTAAATTACACTTTAAACTCAACTCCACTGAATGAGACTATCGTGCAGACAGACCTGGGAGTAAAAATAGCGTAAGATCTTAAGTGGGAAGATCATATAACTTCAGTTGCGAAGAAAGCGAAGACTCTCATCTATTTGATCAGGAAATCCTTTGGGAATCTCCACCAAACTTTTTTTCATTGAAAATTCGAATACACAAAACATTTGTGAGACCGATTCTCGAATACGCTTTTCAGGTCTGGAGACCCTATTTCGTTAAGGACATTGAGTGTCTGGAAAGGGTACAGCGTGGTTTCACAAAAATACCGAGAACGTTAAAATAACGCAGCTACGAAGAACGCCTAAAAGTGTTGAGCCTCACATCCCTAAAGGACCGCAGGGACCGTGGAGATCTTATAGAAACATACAAGATCCTAACTGGACATTACGATGTTAAGAACTTTGAGCACAACATCTTCACACGCAACGAAAATACCCATCTAAGAGGCCATTCTCTAAAGCTGTGTACCAGTCTCCTCAATAATAATCCACACAAGCACTTCCTGAGCAACCGAGTGGTCAGAGCGTGGAATCAGCTTCCTGAATATGTCATCACCGCTAACAACACCAATCAATTTAAGAACCGACTGGATAAATATTTATCTGCAAAATGAAAACTAGTAGTTAATTAATTAATTTATTTATTTTTATTTATTATCTCAACTGACTGTCGTTTAAATAAATCAAGACTATAGGAAATATATCATTAAGGATGCTACGGTCGACATTTGTCGAGCATGCCACCGTCCTGGTAAATCACTTCTCCACATTATTTCCGGTTGTTCGTATCTTGCTAACACCGAGTACTTGCATAGGCACAATCAAGTGGCCAGGATCGGGCTCAGCACCGGGCGGTGCTCGTCGATGTCGCCGTCCCACATGACGAGAATCTTGTTAAGGCAGAGAAGGACAAACTTTCTAAGTACCTCGATCTGACCTTCGAGATAACCGCCATGTGGGACGTAGACTCGACGATCATTGTCCCGATAGTCGTTTCGGCAAACGGACTAATAGCGAGTCTCGATCAACATCTCAAGAGACTCTCGCTAGACTGTTGGGTCAAGGGTCAGATCCAGAAGGCTGTCGTCCTCGACACGGCACGCATCGTTAGGAGGTTTCTCAGTTTGTGACCTCTACCGCTGGTAGTTTGGGCCCTGCTCCGCTACTGGTGGTGTTCTGACATGGATTTTTTTATAATTTTGTATGTAACTTTTTATATAAATATTGTAAAAAAATGTATGTTAACAAAATTATTTGAATAAATGGAATAATAATAATAATGTTTATTCACTAATATAAGATTATTGAGATATCTTAATGAGATACTACAGAAGTTTCTGAGCAGTATTTCTTTTTGGTTAGGAATAACTTGTTAAGGCCCCTTAGTAAGTGAATTAGCTGTTTTCATATAGCTTTTACATAAAAACTTTATAATATTTCGCCTTGAAATTTTAAACATGTATAACCGAGCGAATGTGTGAGGAAATGACAGTTTCTAAAACACGATTTAAAAAAATTTTGCTCGATAGAAAAATATCCAGAAGTTACCTCTAAAATTTTATGTAAATGCTCATTACGACCGTGTTTTACAATAAAAATTCCTGTAAAATCACAATCAGATAGGTATTTTTATTATATATATTTATTTACCTTTAAGGCTGTTTTAGAATTCCAAAAAACTAAATATTTTTATTAACTTTTTGATAAAAATGTGAATGGCGCTTACGATGTATGGATAGTTTCAAGCTCGTTAATTGTATAGAAAACTCGCTTTCAGTACTGCGGTGGTCAGTACCGCTTCGGCCTTCGCACGGAGGGACTGTGTCGCTTTCTACGCTGAACGCGTAAAAATTACGAGTCCAAAGTACAATTATAAAATCTAATAATATAATTAATTTAATACAATAATATAATTTTTTTGAATGTTTTTAGTTTTAGATAGTATAGTTTGTAGTTTGTTTAGGTTTTCTTAGATTTAATTTTCCTGTTCCTTGTATAATATTCGTGAAATGTGTTATTATAAATAAAAGTTGTTGTCATAATAAAATGGGAAATAAAAAAAACACAAACATAAACAAAGCCGCTCCCGAAGTCTACGGTTCACAGAACCACTAGTTTATGCTTGTTTAAAAATAGGGTAAAATGCCCAATACCTATATTTCAAAAATACTAGACCCACTAGTATTTTTGAAATATAGGTAGATGAGTAGTTATTTACTTATTCTTCATCTTTTTTTGTTTTATTACAACAGGGTAAATGCACCATCACTGGGCATACAAGGGGATCTATGTAAATCGATCACACTACGTAAGTGTCTGCAAATTATAGGAACCTTAAATAAATAAGTACGAAGGTACTTTTATATTGGTTTAAAATTAGGGTAAATTGGTCTGTATTGGGTCTTTTTTTATATACCGTGCTTACGAGCCACGCCACCCGCCTAGTGGAAAGCCGTTGCGACGTTTGGCAATTGTGGGCGACTCTCATAGTATACAAATAATGTACTATGAAGAGTGGCCCTCAACTTGGCGACCTAGTGATGTGCCTCTTCTCGCTCCGTTTGAATAACTCTGGGTTGTTATTAGAAGGAATACGTGCGCAATCAGGGCGTTCCAGGCCTCAATCGTTCTACAGAGGAACGATCTCTTGAAACGCTCAGTTCTGGCGAAGATTATATCTACTGTATACGGGTGGCATCTCTGCCCAGCAAGTATTGTAGGGGGTCAAAAAGGAAAGGGTAGGATTAGGTTAAAGAGCTCTTCAGAACACTAGCCGTGGTAAATGCGATAGAATGTGGCCATGGATGTTCGGAGCTGCACAAGCGGTTCAAGGCTTTCTGTTGACAATCTATAATCTGAATAACCCGTCCCTGCATAGCGTCGAGTGCGTCTAGCAAGTACTTCGCGGAACCGTCCGAAAGGTGAGAGCAAAACCTACTCGACACAGGGGCGCATCTTGTACAGCTGACACCTCTGGTGCGGTGTGAGGAATCGTTTTACCTTATTCAGCATTCCTAGTTTCCGCAAAGCTAGCCCAATACATCACTCTATATAGTTTTTATTATTGAGCTCTCGACGAACGTTTATGTCGAGAATTTCTAGATTGTCCTTCATCGGTAATATTGCATTCTGAAGAGTGGGTAAGGGAAGGAAGGGGTGCATAGTGGCTCTACCAACATCTTTAGGGCCCCAGCGACCTCACCTGTTAGTGGTGCACCTGTTAATCAACGGACGAGGCTCGTTAATTTACGGTACCTATGGAGTGGCTTCGGCCCCTACGTGGGTACCAGGTGGTACAACAGTGTTGGTCCGGGGGGTACCACTGTGCAGTTGTGCTAAAGCCCCCCAAGTAACCCAGCCCAGGCTGGGTTGCGTTAGGGGTTCAGCAGCTGCACCGTCGGGCCCGAGGCGATGTATGGCATATACATGGGGCACACTAAAAGTTTTGCACTTTTAGCTAATCGGAACTATTTGAATTTCGAATGTTATATTTTTTTAAACGTTGCAACCTTCTTAGTAATAAAAAAAAAACAATTGACGGGAAATCATTTGTCAATTGTTTTTTATCACACATCAAAATTCTACGTATGCAACGAAAATGGAATTAAGTCGAAAAGATTTTAGAACGATGATTTTTTATGATTGTAAAAGTTCTCTCTCTCCGCAAGTCTGTGCCGCTCGTCTTCAAAATGCTTTTGGGAGAGAAACACCTTGTTTGAGCACCGTGAGGCGATGGTTTGCTGAATTTGAGAGAGGTCTAGTTTCTTTACATGACGAATTTCGTGAAGAGCGGCCTTCAACTGCCGTCAACGAAAATAATGTGGCTACTGTTAAGCGGTTAATTGAAGAAAACCCGCGGATTACCTATGAGACCATTCGAGGACTATTGGGGATTGGTATGAGTCAAATCCAGAAAATTTTACACAAAGAATTGAAAGTTCGGAAACTTTGTTGTCGTTGGATCCCTCATGAACTGACAGCGGAGCAGAATCGAGCTCGCGTGGAATGGTGCTCACGGATGCTACTGAAGTACGACCACGGACATTCTTATGCTGTTTATGACTTTGTCACAGGAGACGAAACGTGGATTTATTGTTTTGAACCCGAAAAAAAACAGCAATCTTGTGAATGGGTGTTTGAAAATGAGAACAAGTCAACAAAAGTGAGGCAGGCGAGAAACGTTGGTAAAAAAATGATCGCGTTTTTTTTCTCAGCTACGGGTCCCATCTGTACAATTCCACTTGAAGATCAAAAGAGTGTTAATGCCGAGTGGTATTCTACCATTTGTTTACTTAGGGTGCTAGAAAAAGTTCGCGAAAGACGACCCAAAAGCCGAGTTCTACTACATCATGACAACGCTTCTTCACGGCCAACAAAACAAAGTCATTTTTAGCTTCCGAAAAAGTGCATCTCGTCACCCATCCTGCGCATAGCCCCGACCTAGCACCCTGTGATTTCTGTATTTTCCCCAAAATCAAAGATTTGATGAGAGGTTTCACTTTTACCAACTCCGAAGAGGCAGTGATAGCATTCAATCAGCACGTAGAAAACATGCCTTCAGATCTGTGGTACTCCGGCTTTAAAAAATGGTTCGATCGCATGAAAAAATGTTTAAAATGTAAAGGAGAGTATTTTGAAAAGCAATAAACATAATATTTTGTTTTTAACATGTTGTTTTTTTAAGTTACGCAAAACTTATAGTGTGACCTACGTATATGGCATGTATATGCGTCGCACGATACGTGAGGTCACCATGCCGCCTCTGCAGCCACTCGTCCATAATCGGTCTCACCGCCGCGATGACGGTTGTTCCCCACATTGGTTGCTAAAGTCGCACCCTCCAAGTCTCCATGAGATCCTGGCAGAGTTGGGACCGCTGGTCCTCGATTTCTCGAGTGGCAGGCCTCTGGTTCCTCTCCAGCGCTTCCTTGTGCCATTGAAACAATGACGCAAGGGCTCTCGCTTCCAGGTCATACTGCTAAGTCACGTAACCTCGTCCGTAAATCAGCAGGTGCGCCACTAGCAGATGAGGTCACTGGGTCCCTAAAGATATTTGAGAGGTCCTTTGCACCCTAGTCTAGTATTTTCGAAACTTAGAGATCCCTTGTGTCATTGTGGGTACTCGTAGTGGGTCTGGGTGTGAATACCCTCTGGCTGGAGATCATACTTCAAGCCATGGTCTCCAGCGGGAGTGGGTGAAACGGGGCCATGTCCGTCTGCGAGAAGGTCATGCTCGCGAAGAGGTGGCCGAGAGGGAGAGGGAGCGTTCCCTCCCCGCTGAGTTCCGAAGTCAGCGGCCAGGGCGCCGCAGACATATTTTCACCAAAGACCATCGGGTATTGGGGCTAATCGTCCGAGCCAAGACTGATCCTCGGACTTTTCGTCTAAATTCAGGTTTTTGATGGTGAACGTGGTCGGTGATGCATTCCCGGTCCGAGGATGGAAAACGGGCCAGACTACCCACTAAAACCTATCCATGGTGTTTCTCCTTCGCCTTAGCCGGGCCCCCGGATAGGCAGAAACTGCTAAGCGACGGCGGCCCGGCAAAGGGGCGCTCGTTTAAGCTCAACACAGGGGGGGCTTCGCCCCCCCAAACAACATAGAAGCGACGCCCCCGAAACACATACTCCCACTCCCGTTCCCGCGAAGGAGGCGACGGCGGCCCAACATTCTTCGCTGCCGGCCATAGAAAGAATGATGGCCGGCAGCGAACCCGCCTGGTTCGCTGCCGGCCATCATTCTTTCACACGACGAGCACACGACGAGCGTATGCTCCGCCGCATCTACGGCGCCGCCTGCGCAATGATGACAATCGGGCTCCGACAGGATCCCCACCGCTTCCGACAGGAATTTGGCAAAACAGCCATGACCCGTGAGAAGTTGGGTGAGAAAGTAGGTCGGAGCCCCTTGCGCATGCTCCACCCACTGGCGGAGCACGGGACTGATGGCCCCCACGAGCACACGGCTCGCGTTGGGAGCCGCACATCTCAAGTCCCATTGCCGGAACAGATCGTCACGAGCCTCCTGTCTCCAGCGATCGACCTGCTCCGGCAACGGGCGACCTCCTAGTTGTCGCACCAGGGCGCCCTCCTCGTAGACCCTCTTAAGGACCCCTGCTTCGAGATACCACGGGGGACTTCGTGCCGGGGCACGTCTGAATTCTGGTTAGGTTAGGTTAGGTTGCCTCATACGTTTTACGAATGAGGCAACTCGTCCAAGGATCATTCTTGGCTCGGACGATTAGCCCTCGACCTCCATGATCGGGGTCTGAGGACGGTGAGATAGTCACCCGCCATCCTTACAGAAGCAGGCTAAAAGGTCCCACAGCACGCAACCAGATTCTCAACTCAAGCCCAACGACGCAGCATAAAACCCGACACAGGTGGCCAAAGTCCGCCGGGAGCCACTGGATATTCTCTATGTACTACCGGAGGCACTCGGCAATGAACGTGGGAGCAGCTACGGCCATTACAAAAAAAGAAACTTGCCTATACGGGGCCCTACCAACGATTGCGAAATGTATTCCGCACGTATATTCATGCGTATCTATAATGTCACCGTCAGATTGTATAGTCAAACCAAACTGAAAACATGTATTAGTGAGACTGCTACAGTTAGCAGTTCTGATCCCAAGGTATAATATAAATATATTGTCGAGCTAGGTGTCAAAAGGTCTACTATGCTTTTGTAGACTTAGAGAAGGCCTATGATGGAGTGGTGAGGAGTTAATTGTAGTCAGCGCTGTCCATATATGGAGTAAGCAGCAATCTGAAACGAGCAGTGCAATCACTTTATGAGGGTTCCAGTGCTTGTGTCCGCATAAACGGGACTTACACGGACTGGTTTGGTATCGAACGAGGTGTCAGGGAGGGCTGTGTAGCGTCACCAATGCTGTTTAATCTGCGAGTGCGAAGCGAGTGTGTGTGGTTTAAGAATGGATGAATTGACCATCAAGTGCCTCTTATATGCTGATGACCAGGTAATACTTGCGTCCTCGGCGGAGGAATTGCAGGTCTGTGATAGTTGATATTATGAATGAGTCTTTGAAAAGGAAGGAAACGAAAGTGAACGTAAATAAGACAAAAGTAATGGTATTCGAACGAGACGAAAATATGTCGAACTGCGATTGTTATTGAAGGAGAAAGAGTGGACCAAGTATAAAAGTTTGTGTATGGTTCAAGTTTACAAAGAAAGATGTGACGATGACATTGGAAATGAGAAGTATGACTGGGGTGACATTGGTTGGTAAAGTAAGGAACAGCGTGATACGAGAACGTTGTGATGTGTCAGAAGATGTAAGTAAGATAGAAAAAGGGACGCTTAGAGGGTTGGGGCACGTAGAAAGAATGGAGGAAAGAAGATTAACTAAATAGATACATAAAGCGGGTGTGAATGAACAGGCAGGTAAGGGTCGACCTAAGCGAACGTACTTCGACCAAAATGGAGATGTTTCGACCAAAGGTCAGGTCAAGAGTACCCATAACCGGAGAGTATGCATGAAGATAGTTATGAAAGTGGAAGAAGCGAAAGAAGTATTCCAAGATCATAGCAAGTGGAATTCCATAGTCTCTGCCTACCCCCATTGGAAAGAGGCGTGACAATATGTATGTATGTATGTATGTATGTATGTATGTATGTATGTATGTATGTATGTATGTATGTATGTATGTATGTATGTATGTATGTATGTAGGTGTCAATCAGCAATCAGCATTCAAACACACACCCACACGGAGAAACACATACACAAACACACACACACTTACACACCTACACACACACACAACCAGGCATACATATATGTTTGTACGCCTGTGTGTTACTGCTAACTGCTAACTGTAGCGACCTACCTTCATAAAAGGAGGAGGTTTTAATTCGTTCGTATTTTCGTTTTGCGTTTTTTATGTATATTCTTTCTTCTTCATTTCAAAAGGTTTTTTAGAAAATTTCTTTCTTCATTCCAAAAGATTCACTTTTCAAGGGTTCACAGGTCCCATTTAAATTGTTGAAATCGATAGAGGAGTTTTTATATTGTATGCAATTGCTTATGTACCATTATAATTCAAGTAAAATAATTTGAAAATACTTATTTTATTGTAGCTGACTAGTAATACCTAATTTCATATATTTTTTTGTATTTTGGCAACATTATTGGGTTTATGTAAGACCTAATAATGTTGTTTGTATCGAAATTTCAGACGGGTTCAATTATTGGGTCGTTTACCCTAGTATTATATATCTACCATCTTGACATTTTATAATGTATTTTTTTGCTTGAAAGATTTACCGTTTTACGTTCACCTACCTTCCTCTCGCTGGAGACCATGCTCCAGCGGGTGCCAGTGGAACGCGGCCGTTTGCTTTTGCGAGCAGATCATGCTCGTGAAGGAGGCGGCTGGGTGAGTGAGCGGACCCTTCCTGCTACGTTCTGAAGCGTGTGGCGGGGACGCCGCTGACGTGAATACGCGCAGGACCATCGACTTCCGTGATCGGGCCTGAGGACGACGTACTAGCAATTCACCGTCCTTACAGAAGCAGGCTAGAAGGACTGCGTGCTGTTGGGACTCACCCCACGCACATCTTCAGTCACTAACGCGGAATAAACCCCGGCCCTAAAGATGCGGGATGAAACCGGACAAAACCCCCGAAGAGGCCACACAGGTGGCCAAAGTCCGCCGGGCGCCACTGGAATTGCCCTGGGACTTGACCAGAGGCGCTCGGTAATGGACGTAGGAGCGGCCGGGGCCTTGGGCCGTAGAACTTTAAAAATAAAGTTCACATATCAAATTTTCTATGTGTAGGTATGTACCTACAGTACTCCAAGGGTATATTCAAGGTATTTCTAGGTACATAGGCAGATTATGTACATAAAGATAGCGAAATAAAACCTTTTATGCTACTAACTTTACTTATTATTTTGGTTTTTTTAACTTGGGTACCTACCTACTAAGAAATTAGAAGACCTAAATGATTTCATACCAATTCACCATAATTTCAAGTACCAAGTATTTGTATTTAGAAGACACTATAAGGAAGTCCCTACTTTGTTTTGATATGTATGAATTTTAGGTGAGCCACTTTTATTTGATGTAGACCTATTTCTAGCCCACTGACAAGCTAATCTGCCCTATACTACATATAATCCTTTATAATAATATGATACATACAAACGTGTAACGAGAAAACTACTGGACCGATTTGTTTCAGGTTTGTTTTAAATTAACTGTGACACCCATGGCATGTTCTAAAAAATACAAAACTTACAAAAAATGAATGAAAAAAAAATGAAAAAAATGATACGGGATTTTCACTAGTGTTTATAATATTATACTTAATCAAAATGCAAAGAACGGCAGCTTGATGCGACGTTGTCTAATAAAGTTGTACTCGCTGTGTCCCCGTCGCACACTCCCCTCGCGCCGCCTCTGGTCCCTCCGAATACCGCCCTAACCCCTCTTAAGCCAATCCATGACTTTTTACTTTTTTACGAAGCGTAATACTAATATGTACCAAAAACGTTTTGTGACTGGCTGGCGAATTAGCTAAACCACTGCTTGTTTATGAATTTTTGTAATACAAATTTCGAACATAAGAAAAACCTAAGAGGTTATTAGTAAATTATAAATTAACCTGTACAGCTTGTCAAGTATAAGTTGGCGTGTGGCTAAAAATGGAACTAATTTTATTCTGGAATCTTGTTTTTTGACGTTTTCCAATGTAATGTGGCGCCTCTATTGGTATGCCAACTTATACTTGACAACATGTATAAATATAAGCAGATTTAATGGAATGGTAAGATACAAACGTTGCTCTGGAGGTGAATGTTGCGCCACACGTAGAGCACACGTTGCCAATATGCCTAGATAAATGGCGCTGCAGCTGCGCTTTCTGTATGTACGACTTTTTACACATATGGCACTTGTGTGGTTTTTCCTCCACATGTGTTAGAATGTGCCGACGTATCACTTCCACTGTAAATGTACAGTATCCACACTGAAACATTAGATAATTGTATCATTACAATGAAAGTGAACCACTAAACTACCTGCTTAAAGAACTAGCTTTGTAGTTACATGATGTGCAGTTTGATATGTCTTGTTATAATCAGGCAGATGTACATTACATTTATACGATTTTACAACAAGCTACTTAATAAAGTTAAATGGTATGTAACATGTGTCCTGGCTGTTGTAATTTTGGCTTTAATTATAGAATCGATATGGATTTTCTATAGTTAAGTGTCCGGTAATGGCAATAGGCTTGCCCCAATAACGTGGGACCAACAAAATTAATGGAAATTTGTGGGTGTGTAATGCAGACCTTCGGGGATATAAGTGTGATAAATGTATCTAAAAGTCTAAAACTCACACTGTTTCCATCATTAGACTATGGCTTAGTGGCTTTTGCCCTATAGCGTTACTTATGACTCAGTTTGTTTAATATATTGGACTATATACACCCACAATAGTATTGTTGGCTCCACGTAATAAGTGGCAAGCCTGTTGTCATTACCATGCACCTTATACAATAGATAATATTCTTACAGCTAATAGACCAATGTTGCATACCTACAATCTATGCATGGGTAGTTTGAATTCAGTAATACTCTTTATAAGACATGGAATTGCATATATAGTTGGTGGTTCGAAGTGTATCTACACACAGATTAATTTAGACATTATAGTATCATAGCCTTTTGGAAAACTTACCTTCTAAATCCTAGGTGAGACATGCAAACATTTATCAACAAAAATTATAAGTTCCGTAATGAGTAAGCAGTACTCACCGGTAACAACCATGTCTCGCATTCACAATCTCCCTTACTCGGTATACGTAACATCACATTAATAACAGTGTATGAATGATAAATTAGCAAACTATCACAACAAGAACCAAGTGTAGTATAAGTATATCAAATAATTTAAGGTAGATTCTTACCACATCACAAGAATATTTCTTATCGCCATGTATTTCCAAATGTTTCATTAAAGCTGCACGAGAACTGATCCATTTCTGGCACATATGACATTGATATTGATCAGGTGTATCTGCAAACATTATTCTTATTTAGTAATGGTTCACAGATTAACATTAGCTGTTACATTATCTTATCTCATACATACAGACACTCATACATTGTTTCTCTGGAGTGTAAAGTGGGCTGTAAATATTTATTTTGCAAGGTTAATTTTTCACAGGCCCTACTGGTTGCATTGTGATTGTTGATATTGAAATGTAGTATGAAGTTTATAGGTTAATTAATAAGTATGTTAAAATAAATGAAAAGTATTCTCACCTGAATGATATTTGTGCCAGTGATTTACTAGTTTTGAGAAGTTCTTTGTACTGAACCCACAGTACTTACAAACATAACCTTTTGTAAATAAATGTTGTAACCGAATATGAACTGTTAAATTATCTTTTCTAGTAAATGTTGCATCACACACCTGAAAACAGTAATATCTCTTTACCTGCGCCGGTATCATAGCAGCAAGAGACTAGCAGAGGTAACCTAAGCTTCTAAGGTTCCTATTTGAATCTAGTTTTGCCATCCTTATTGATATATTCTATTATTTTAGAAGCCTTGTTGTGATACATTTTTGATAACTGGATCTGACACATGAAAAGACAAGTACTGCTAGAAAATTGATTCAGGTTTTAGAATGAGATTCTGTTGAATTTATCTATCTTCCAAACACAGGAACACATTTCCAGGATAAAAGTATCTTATGTGTCAATATGGAAAATAGTCTTATCTATTATTTTTTTTTATCCAACTCTATTCAACAGTTTATGCCCGATTGTAACAAAGATCATTCCCAAATTTTGTTGTAAAACCAGATGTACCATAACTTGTAATTACAGTGAAGTAATTAGTGGTTTAGTTAAATAAAAGAAATGGAAGCATTTAAAGTGAAATACAATGTCTTACTTCACAGGAGTAGATAGAACCACCGTGACCATCGCACCCACTCTGTGAGAGGTGTCTTAAGACATGAGCATGCCTGACAAATATTTTTTTACAGTATTCACATGAAAACAAATTTCTGTCATGCACTTTTTCTATATGTTCTTGTAAAGTTTTTTTGTCAGGACAGCGGACATTACATTTATTGCATGCAACACTACCAGGTAGTTTGCTATGTTCCTTCACAACATGGTCTTGGTAGCTTTTTTCAAACCTAAATTTCTTTCGGCATTCCTGGCAACTATATAAAGCCTGAAATAGAAATGTTTTGTCAGGTTAAGATCATGATATAAATGTATTCACTTTATCTTCAGGACAATTTCGTCACAAAGCGCCTATCGTTTAGTTCCTTTAGATTACTTCATGCGTAGTGTGTTACGTCAATGAAATTGAAATCAGGTGCTTACAAATTTACTTACCTGCTTATAAAGTACTCCACATACATCTAACGCTTTGTGGGACTGTAGCAGTTTCTTTGACGGGAAATAAGTATTACAGTCGGAGCATTTAGATGCGGTCTTATCATCAACAGGATTAAATTCTTTCTTCACAATCTTAACTTTTACATTTTTCAGATTGTTTGCAGAAGTCTTCTTATTTTTAGAACCTAGCGGCCTACCTATTTTACGCTTAGGAGGCATGTTTATACAATTCTTTGCGCTATTTCCACTGTTTACATGATCAGTTTGAATGTTTATCACTAAACGCAAATGCAATGAGTTCACATTACCAATTTTGATATTCCTTTCACTCAGGCGCTAATAAATATTTATTATTTAGTCAATCAAAAGTCATTCAAAACGCCACGTCTGCGTGAGATTTTTTTTTTTATTTGCCATTGCTTCAAAGACCTTTGTGCCATCACGCACGTCTGCGTGTAAATAACTAATGTTGCAAGTACAAAATAAAAATACTAAATAGTAGTAGTTTAACGAAAAACTAGGTATGAACTTGCATAAATTCAAGGAAAAAAATGATAATTTTTAAAGTATTATCAGAACTAAATTGAACATTTAAATACAGAAATTACAAAAATACATATGTAATTATTTACTAAAAATATTAACAATATTTTCGAAATATTGTTTCAAAAATACTCCAATCTATTCATCATTGCCAACTCCCAGAAAGAAAGCTCGCTGCGTTGCCACTTTGCCACGTTGGATGGCGACACATATTCTTTTGGGCCAAGAAATAACCAGCCTTTGTCCTGAGAAGAATCTATTAGACGTTTAGCAATGTTAAAGTAACTTTAGGTTTTATAATAAAATCTCGGTAGAAATTATATACATAAAAACCTTCGTCGAGAACCAATCAATCCATTGGTGAAGTGAAACCCGCAAAAAAATCCGTTCCAACAGTATAAAGCATACGGACGGAAGCGACTTTGTTTTATAATATGTAGTGATGTAGTGATAGTGATAACCAAAGGTGATATAATGATAAATAACATTCACAGATATGTAATGCGTAAATAAACAATCAATATTATAACTTTATAGTCTTAAATTAGTATAAAATAATTAATTTCTTCTAATTTTTGATTACAAAAAAAAAATATTGAATTGTTTTTGATTGAAGCGTCGTTCAGACTACGCTACACGATATACGGCCGGTTTCTGAATTGAGATTTGAAGTTAAGTGTCCGTTGAGCACGTCAAATGTCAAAATTTGTTCCTGTATTTTGACATTTGGAGTATTCAGTGGATGCTCAACTCCATAGTAAATGTATGGAATGCAATATAGCTGTGCGCTGCTCTATATCCTATGATGCTATATATTAATTATAGCGTAGTCTGAACGCCGCTTGATGACGCTGATCAACTTTAGGTAAGCAAACGGGCAAAGCAATGATTCGTACAGGTACCTAGTCTGTGCCTGTAGCCAAAGACAATACGTTAAATATTGTCCAAAAATTAGACCACGAAACAAACCAGTTTTTTCGAAACTAGAGTGCCCTAAAAATGTACATATACAGATACTTATTCATTAAATATTTAACTCTTGAGATACTACAAAAATCAGACAAACAATAAACAAAATAGTTAAAGAGGCAGTGGCGAGTGGCAAATTAGTAGTTTATGAAACAGTTGCATAAAGAGGGGTGTTAAAACACGAGTAGGTTTTAAAGTCTGTCGACCATACCGCCTTGTCGAGTTTTGCCGCCATATTGTCGATAACCTCTTCGAGTTTGTGTTGCAAAAAATGGTTTATCGGATGAGTTTAGATAAATTAGTGTATGAAACTACACATAACATAACTGTGTACTTATTAGAACACTTGTAGGATAAAGAATACTCGTGTTCTAATACCTTTGTTTGTGTAACAGATTCATAAACTATTGTTACCGACGACCTCTTCTCTTTGCTGACGACTACTATAACGTTGCCATGGATACGAATTGTATCAATACATCGAAACACGCAGCAAAGAGAATACAATACTACGTAAGACACGCAGTATATCAATCGTATTGTGACAACATACACATTTTGTTAAGCAGTTATAAAATAAATCTTAATTTACTCATTTTATCTATAATGTACGGCTGAAAAGAACATGTACAATGGAGAAGGAATTAGATCAAGAAGTGATTAAATCAACTCAAATTGCGTTGGGAAAATACGTAAAGCGCCCACCACTTAGCGAGAAATTGCTAAAAAAGCCACCATTTAGATTTTTACACGATGTTATTACTACAGTAAGCAATTTATTTTTACTGATCTAAGGATGATTTTTACTGTAATTGTATTGGACTAAACTATGTAGGTAGTTACATGTTAACAGAACCGTTACCTTTCCATGTCCACGAGGGCACCATATAGTAGAGGATACGTGGAAGAACGACCTTCACCCAATGATGTTAACGTCATTACCTTAACCAATCTGTTTAATGGATGAAAGTATTTTATATACTTATACAGTTCGCGAGAGATAAGCGGAGCTTTGCATTTGTGTGAGTGACCACGAAATCACGAAAAGTAGAGTAAAAACCCTTTTTGTAACTGTGTGTACAACACATGTGTCTGTAAAAGAGGTCACATATACGTTTACGTATCTACCTGTACTATAAATGCAAAGCTCCGCTTAACCCTCGCGAACTGTAGGTACTATAGTATAAAATATAAGTATAATATTATGAAGAGGATTTTTTTTACTGTTTGTATGTTTGCATTAACAGGTACAGGTAACAGTAGGTAGGTATAATTATATAGTCATCAAATACTCGTAGTAGTGCAGTCATAAAATATATTAAATAAAAAATAGCATTTATTAGCAGATACCTACAATGAAATAAAACTTACGTATTAGAATTAACAAATAATTAATAATAATTTTTTATATGGCAGGTTTTGAAGACCACAGGATTTTTCGACAAATTATTTGATGACGATGAGCTTATTTCAGATAATGTTAAAGATCGCGAAAGCAAAATATCATTTCTCAGTAAAGTCATATTCGTCCTAAGTAAGTATTTATGTGTTGAGACACATGTTCAAATACTGCTGCCACAGTGATTTTTTGGACACCCTACCTACTTATCATGTACTATTTATGACAACTATTTACCTAGTCGGGGATCAACACTGAACCCGTGAAGATGTCTATTATGCAGAAGAATAGACGTCATTTTGCATTTCATGGAGAATTGGTAATATTAAAAAAAAATATCTGAGTGTATTATTACAGGTTCCACTACAGGGAAAACACTATCCGTAAAGCCCTCAAAAATTGTTTCTGGACAAGAGCCAGAAAAAACAAATGAGCTACTGCAATGTTTGGCTCAGGCTCTGGATGAAAATTTATCTTCAGATAAAGCTGTAAATCAATACAAAGATAACTTAAAATCAATACAAGGATCTGATACTAAGATCAAAGATACCAAACCTATAAAGAAGGGATCTGATATCAAAAAGTCTACACCTAAGGTCAATGATAAATTACCCAAAACTAAAAATGATGTGTTAAATAAGCAAGACAAAGAAAAAAATAATGATTTGAAATTCAAACGGAAGGAAAGTGTTCCTATTAAAGGCGGAGTACAATCTCAGAGAACATCACAAACCAAAACAATCGTTAAAAAATCTAATAAGGATATTAATGAAGTACAAAAAAAAGAGACTAAAGTTAAAAATTCCAAACAAAACAGTATAGAAACAGAGTTAGCTAATTCCACTTCAGAGAACGTACGAAATACCGAACTTCGTAGTCAGGGTTCTGACACATCTTTTGAAAAAGTAAATGTTCTGGGTGAAAAGTTGTATCGTGAGAATTCTGCGTCAAACAAAGTAGATGATGAAGGAGCTCCTAACACTTCATACACTATAGATGGCAATGATTTGGATTCAACTACATCTTCCAACGAGCTACAAGAGCCATCGAAAACAGCAACAAGTAGTATTATTGAAAATAATAATATCAAAACAACAGTGGCAAATAATCCGCAACCAACTCAGATCAATGTTGATAAAGATAATGTGAATTTGAATAGCTTAGAAATCGATGTAAATATAACAGATAAAGTGAAACCGAATACTGATTTCAACGCTAGAGAGAGCACTAAAGAAATCGATTTAGAAAAAGATGACTCATTAGCTGCAATTAGACCAGCGAGCAACGAATCTAAGATTTCACGGCCAAGGAGTGTGAGACCGCTTAGCGTAAGGCCGTCATCTTCCAGACCTGGAGCCCCACGAATGAGGGAGAAGGTCGATATTGTTGATAAAGAAACAGATAATTTACTTATAGGCAAAGTTAATATTATAGTCGAAAACACACAAAATGAGGAGGTTGGTTGCCTGTAAACAATACATATAGAATCGCTGAATGATCAATTTGTATGATAATGTATGATGATATAAACACTTTAATACAAATTATCTATTTATTTTAGGAAGAAGAAACTAGCTTAGTATTAATGGATCAGGCAGAAGTCGTAGTAAATCAAGATCATCAAGAATTTACAGCATCATCTGCCGAGCATGGTCATTTAGTGCAACAGATATTGGAATCTCAAAAAGAATTGTCCCAAATTTCAGGAAAAACCGAAATAGTAAGTACATTGCATACATACAGAGCTTGGTTAGTTTCTTTTCCTACCCCCATATTCTTGGACAACACTCCTTCCTAATACCTCTCCACTCTATCCCTGTAGAGTGTACATTTTTCTCCCATTTACACTCTTTCAAAATCGGTACTTTTAGTCAAACTTTTCGAGTTTTAGTTATAAACTCAATTGAGTGTCTGCATCCCTTAAATACGTTCTTGACGGGTAATTGTAGGATGTATCATCATCCTATAATTAATACGAGGGTGGATTGAAAAGTAGTCGGCCTAACACTGATCCATTTAGTTCTAAAAATCAAATCTAGCCACATTATTTAGTTCAGTTCAGACCTGTTAATTGTGTGAAGTTTGAAACTTGTGCGATAATTAGTTTTAATTTTATAAATTTATTAACAAAGCGATCTGACATCATTACCGCAAATGGAGCAAATCGAGCAGCGTGCCGTCATTAAGTACCTCCATAAGAAGGGGCTGTCATCAAAAGCCATCCATGATGATATGGTCAGTACATTACGGGATTGCGCTCTTTCATATTCATCCGTCAAAAAATGGATAGCAGAATTCAAGCGTGGTAGAGAGAGTGTGAAAGACGAACCCCGCTCTGGAAGGCCTTCGACGTCCACTACTGACGAAAATGTTAAAAAATACTCGACTTAATTATGGGAGACCGCAGATTGAAAATTAGAGAGATAGCCGAGATTATAGGCATCTCTTATGAACGTATATACTCAAAACATAATAGTCAACGTGTGGGGTTTCCACAAGGTGTCTGCGAGGTGGGTTCCGCGACTGCTTTCAGTTGAGCAAAAAAGGATGCGATTGACTATTGCACGCGACTGTTTGGAGTTATTTCGAAGGGTGTGATTATGGTTGATTATCTTTAAAGGGGTCAGACTATAAACTCTGATTATTACTGCACCTTACTACGTCGTTTACGTGAGGAAATAAAAGAAAAACGTCCAGGAATGATCAGAAGAAAAGTCCTGTATCATCAAGATAACGCTCGTGTTCACACGTCTGTCCAATCAATGGCAGAAATTCACAACTGTGGCTTTGAACTGTTACCGCATCCACCTTATTCACCTGATCTGGCACCGTCAGACTTTTTTCTGTTCCCTAACCTAAAAAAGCACTTGGGAGGTCAAAGATTTTTAACAAATGACGAGGTCAGTAGCAGCGAGCAGTAGACGCATATTTTACTCTAAGGAAGAATCATTTTTTTTCAACGGGCTAAATGCTTGGAAGGGAAGATGGCAAAAGTGCATTGAACTTGATGGTGATTACGTTGAAAAATAAAAATATATTTCATTTATTATGTATTTATTTTATTGGTTAGGCCGATTACTTTTCAATCCACTCTCGTATATTCTGCAAAACTATTTAAAGACATTTTTAACCCCCGACGGAAACCCGAACGGGGTGTTTGACGTGGGTGTGTGTGTGTGCGTGTGTGTGTGGGTGTGGGTGTGTGTGTTTGTAAGTCTGTCTGTGGCATCGTAGCTCCCAAACGGATGAACCGATTATGATTCTGTTTCTTTTGTTCGAAATATGGGTTAGGGGAGAGTGTTCTTAGCTATGTTTTATAAAAATCGGTTAAGCCATTTCAAAGATATGAGGGTTGAAAGCGGTGATGAAAAATTTAATGTGTTCAAATATACCCGTGTTGGATATCAAATGAAAGGTCATAACTTTTACATCACTTTTTTTTTGAATCGGGGGTTTTTTAAATTTTAAATTTAATTTTGACTTGTAATTATGAAATTTACGATAGAACGCGATTTCCAGTGCAATTTTAAGTAATGCCGTGAGAGTGAATTTGTTGTTTAAACTTTGAGTGGAGTTAGTTTCAATAACTATAACTACCAAATCACTCAAAACTGATTGAGTAGAGTGGAGTGGCATTTGGAGTGGTGTCTAAGAATATGACGGCTAATTCTTCTTCTTAAAACATTTCCTATCGGTGGTACCTACTCACAAACCTAAGTTTGTGAGTAGGTACTCGTACTCAAAATGGCTGAGATGCCCTCTACCATAACCGATGTCGTAAATTGCAATAATTTAGATAAATGTTATGTCCTCGGTAGAGGTAGTCTATGAAGAACCTATTTTACCTACTCGTTGTCACTGAACTACAAAGCACAAAATGATAGGTAATTTATTTTTTGTCTAGGAATGGCAATTCGGGGCGCAAAAGGCTAGAGAGGCCATGAACCAAGATGTGGAACAGCTTAGATTTAATATTCAAGGTCTGTCACGAATAGCGAACCCTCTTGGTAAACTACTGGATCATATACAAGAAGACGTGGAAGTGATGCGACAAGAGCTTCAGCAATGGTCAAATATCTATGAAGAGGTCAACAAAGAAATGCTTAAACAAAAGACGTTAGTACTTAAATAGATAGTGAAAGAGAATAGTGTAATGGTATATCGTAAAAGTACAACATTAGTAGCATCTTCGAAACTGAAACGGTTTACCAATAGTCGATTGGTCCATGAACCGTTGGTCAGCATTATCTTTAAACCATAAACTTTTCGTCCAAAGGACTTTTCATCCACGAATGTTTCGCCAGCACTACTCTACGTCAGTGAATGCTTAACCAACAGAATGTTTTGACCAATAACTTTTCACCCAAAGAACTATTGTCTCATGGACTGTTCCCCAAGAGAACGGTACGTCAGTGAGTGTTAAGTAATCTCTAGAAGCAATAATAGCCTAGGGATATGACCGTTGGACTACCAAGTCACAGGTTCGAACCCCGGCACGCACCAATGTCATTTTTATATTTATGGCATTAGTGCAATGCAATGCAACCATAAATTTTAGATAGGTTGATGAGGTTGTAGGTACTGTCAAAAACTAAAACCACAATGTATAAAATTAAATCAACTAATATTCATTTTACAAAAGAAAATAATACTGCAACTGCACTCATAACTTTTTTAACACGAACAGTTGTTAAAAAGACATTACTTTCGTAAATGGCAAATGTGTGCCCACAGCCGCTTAAATAAGTTTTTAAGTCCATTTCGTTTTTCTTTGACAAGTACTGGGAGATGCGGTAGTCCAACGGTCATATCCCTAGGCTATTATTGCTTCTAGAGATTACTTAACACTCACTGACGTACCGTTCTCTTGGATAACAGTCCATGGGCCAATAGTACTTTGGGTGAAAAGTTATTGGTCAAAACATTCTGTTGGTTAAGCATTCACTGACTTAGAGTATCTCATGCTGGCGAAACGTTCGTCGATGAAAAGTCCTTTGGACGAAAAGTTTATGGTTTAAAGATAATGTTGACCGACGGTTCATGGACCAATCGACTGTTGGTAAACCGTTTCAGTTTCAGCATCTTCTATCACAGTACCTAATCTCTTCTTTGTACGATGTAAATTGGCAAAGTTATGGCCGTTTTAAAAATCTAAAATGTCATGCATACCTAGTATTGAGACCTAACACTATACACAGTCAATTTATGGTCGTCTTGGACTCGAAATGGGGTTACTCGGAATAACATTATGGAACCCTTTATTAATGTAATTTTTTTTTTGATTTAAAAAAATAACTTTAAAATTGGTTTTTAAAATAATACCTACTTCCAGTCAGTTCTGTAATTTAAACGAGTCCAAATTTATTTTTTCAAAATGTCCCAATAAAATTACCCTGGCTTTGACTACAATGATTTTCATTCATTTAATTATTTTATCACTAGGGTAATTAGTAAACTATGAACAACTATATTTTGCTGTTTTAAGGACAAAATACACGTCAAAAATTGACACTTCGGAAGTAATAGCTTTCATTAAAAAAAAATCAAAATTGGTTCACCCAGTCTAGAGATATGAGGTAACAAACAAAAGAAAACACATACAGTCGAATTGAGAACCACCTTTTTTGGAAGTCGGTTGAAAACAGAAAAACTTACATACTTTTTTATCTATTTAAATAACATGGATCGAGTAGGTATCGAATACATAACACAGTTTTAATCATCGCAGTACAATAACCGTGTATAATCGATCGATTTGCGACCAAATGGCGACAATGCCGAGAACTGCGTTGCATGTCAATCCCAAATTTACGTGAAACTAGGTAGGTACTTCGCCTTACATTATCTTCCCATCGATTCAATAAGGCGACGATCGCGTGATCTTGTCAATGCAATTCAATTTATGCAGACCTTTACCAGTACATATTAAGTACATGTTAAGTAGGTATGACAAAATGTAACGATCATTTCCATCAAGAAACCATTTTATTTAATTATTTTTATTTTCAGGCTCAACGAAGACGCCCTGACGCCTTTTCACACAAAATTAAAACAATTAGAAGGGGATATAGAAGAGAAACATGATAAAATTAATGATCTGAAAGTATTGATACACAAAAATGCAAGTAGGATTGACAAACTTCTAGCAAGTGGTATCGTGCAATAATAGAAATAATGTAAGATTTGATTTGGTAGTTGCAATAAAGTTAATCTAATTGTTATAACTAACTGGTATACAAATTTTATTTTAAAGGCGCCTCCTGGTGTTTCTTTATCAGTTCAATAGGATCCTATGATCTAGTGATGTTTCTACTTATGTGAGTAGGTAGATTGATTACCTGGTGTAGAGAATTAACTCCTTCATTTGAATCTATTAGGTGTGAAGCTAACAAAATAAATATTGACCTCAGATTAGTGTAGGGAGATTTCGCCTAAAACCACAACTAGGAAGTTAAAGTGTACCAACAGACAGTGAAGAAACAAGCTTCCACCTGCTGGCTGAATGTTGATCAGATGGGAACTCCTGGGGTCGGACAGACTATGAGGAAAACATAATCAATCTGAAGGTGGAACAGATGATAAGACTTATAAAGGAAACGGGAAGGTTCGACGGGGGGTCGTGAGAGAGCTGGATCAACCACACTCTCCCCGAGGGGAGAATTGGGTAAATGGACGAAATGGCCCGCAAACGTCGCGGGTGGAACATCCATCCGGCTGCCGGCGTCCCCGTTGGAAATAATAAATAATAATAAAGTGAATTGGGAACCTTTGATCATAGCGTGACCCAATTTTAGGAAGTTATGTGGGTACCTTATACCTATCTTCTTCTTCTGACTTTGATCTTGAAATATTCCTGGAGTAGGGAAGGTTTATAAGGCGGTACGAAGTTATCCGGGATAGCTAGTTTATCAATAAAGACATGGTGTGTAATACGAGGGTGGATTGAAAAGTAATTGGCCTAACTAAGAAAATAAATACATAATAAATGAAATATATTTTTATTTTTCAACGTAATCACCATCAAGTTCAATGCACTTTTGCCATCTTCCCTTCCAAGCATTTAGCCCGTTGAAAAAAAAATTATTCTTTCTTAGAGTCCAAATATGCTGCTGCTTTGACCTCGTCATTTGTCAAAAATCTTTGACTCCCAAGTGCTTTTTTTAGGTTAGGGAACAGAAAAAAGTCTGACGGTGCCAGATCAGGTGAATAAGGTGGATGCGGTTCAAAGTCACAGTTATTTCTGCCATTGATTGGACAGACGTGTGAACACGAGCGTTATCTTGATGAAACAGGACTTTTCTTCTGATCATTCCTGGACGTTTTTCTTTTATTCCCTCTCGTAAACGACGTAGTAAGGTGCAGTAATAATCAGAGTTCATAGTCTGACCCCTTTCAAGATAATCAACCATATTCAAACCCTTCGAGTCCCAGAATACTGAAGCCATCACCTTACTTGCCGACAAAATCGACTTAGCCTTTTTGGGGGGTGGTGAACCAGGTCTTTTCCACTGTTTTGATTGTTATGTAATGTAATGAACCCATGTTTCGTCCATAGTAACAAAACGATTCAAAAAATGACATTCATCAGCTTCAAATAACTCCAAACAGTCGCGTGCAATAGTCAACCGCATCCTTTTTTGCTCAACTGAAAACAGTCGCGGAACCCACCTCGCAGACACCTTGTGGAAACCCAACACGTTGACTATTATGTTTTGAGTACGTTCATAAGAGATGCCTAAATCTCGGCTATCTCTCTAATTTTCAATCTGCGGTCTTCCATAATTATACCGAGTATTTTTTTAACATTTTCGTCAGTGGACGTCGAAGGCCTTCCAGAGCGGGGTTCGTCTTTCACACTCTACCACCACGCTTGAATTCTGCTATCCATTTTTTGACGGATGAATATGAAAGAGCGCAATCCCCTAATGTACTGACCATATCATCATGGATGGCTTTTGATGACAGCCCCTTCTTATGGAGGTACTTAATGACGGCACGCTGCTCGATTTGCTCCATTTGCGGAAATGATGTCAGATTGCTTTGTTAATAAATTTATAAAATTAAAACTAATTATCGCACACGTTTCAAACTTCACACAATTAACAGGTCTGAACTGAACTGGATCAGTGTTAGGCCGACTACTTTTCAATCCACCCTCGTATCAAGGTACTACTATAATTATTGCCGTTCGTTTGTCAAGCTAAAACTCAGGAATGGCTAGACCGATTTGCCTAACTTTGGCCTTGAAATATTGGTAAAAGGCCGCACGAAGATCGCCGTGACAGATAGGTTATCAACCAAGACATGGTGTGTGATATTTTTTTTCAATTCCGCGGCCACTCTCACGTCCGTTGCCGGGCGCACGCAGAAGGTATTTCCGGGTTATGCGCAGTTTGTCCCATTCGCACTTCGTCCTCCGTTCGCAAATGTTCCCATTCGCGGTTAGTGCTATTCGCAGTTAGTCCCATTCGCGGTTGGTCCCGTTTTCGGTTAGTCCTATTCGCAGTTCGTCCCATTTTTTGTTCGGCATTTTTTGTTTTATTGTTCGGCGCTGAACTAGCGGCTCAAGGCTTCCCGTTACCTCCGAAAAATCTATAATACGGATAGCCCGTCGCTGCATAGCGTCGAGAGCGTCCAACAGATACTTCGCGGAGCCGTCCCAGAGGTGAGAGCAGTATTCGACGCAGGGTCTAATCTGCGTCTTGTACAGCAGACACCTCTGGTCCGGTGTAAAGAATCTCTTTACCTTATTCAGTATTCCTAGTTTCCGCGAAGCTAGCCCTATACATCTTTCGATGTAGTTTTTATTATTGAGCTCTCGACGAACGTCTATGCCAAGGATATCAAGGTTGTCCTTCATTGGTAATAATGCATTCTGAAGAGAGGGTAGGGGAAGGAAAGGGGATTTCTTCGCAGTAAATGCACACGCCTGTGTTTTGCGGGCATTGAACTCGACCAGGTTCTCGGTACCCCATTGAGAGATACTATCGAGGTTACGGTCGAGATCAGCCACGAGTCGTCGTCTCTCCTCCTCAATCTCAGATCGGCCCGCCGTCGGACGAACCGAGTAACTCCCGTGCAGTGTGCTGTCATCTGCATAGCAATGAATGTTCCCGAGGGATAGCATATCATTGATATGCAGAAGAAAGAGAGTTGGTGATAGTACAGACCCCTGCGGTACCACTCACACGGCATTCACTTGCAAAAAGCGAGAAGCCTGGCCATCGCAGAGGACCCGCACTCGGCGCTCGTTTAAAAAGCTGGCAATCCAGCTGCACAGTTGAGAAGGTAGACCATATGCCGGAAGCTTGGAAAGGAGCGAAGCATGCCAGACCCTATCGAAGGCTTTGGCGATGTCCAGGCTAATAGCCAAGGACTCGCCGTGCCTTTCCATAGCCCCACCCCAGACATGCGTTACGAATGCCAGAAGATCACCCGTTGATCGTTTTGGCCTGAAGCCGTATTGTTGATCATTGATTAGCGAGTGATCCTCTAGGTATTGCATGAGCTGCTTATTTATAAGGAGCTCAAGCACCTTGCAAATGACTGAGGTGACAGCTATGGGTCGATAGTTGCCTGGATCGGATCGATCCCCTTTCTTAGGGATCGGTTGTACGTTCGCCTCCTTCCAGACCTCCGGCACGAGCCCTGAAGAGTATGACAGGCGGTACAGACGCGTTAATACTGGAGACAACTCAGCTGCACATTTTCGTAGCACCACCGCCGGAATGCCGTCAGGGCCACTGGCTTTCCGCGTGTCGAGTGAACGCAGCACTGCCCGTACATCACATTGCCTGATAACAATATCAGGCATTGTGTGGCCACAGTTGGCGATGGCGGGGGGCTGCAGGCCACGGTCGTCGACCCGGGAATTAGCCGCAAAGAGGTCTGCGACCATATCCGCTTTCTCTTGGGCTTTGTGAGCCAGTGTTCCATCTGGGTAACGCAGTGGTGGCAGCGAGGGCTGACAAAAGTTAGATTGCACGTCTTGGCCAGTTGCCAGAATTCACGGCTGCCCGTGGGATGGGAAGTGAGCTCCTGACCAAGCCGCGCGACGCGCTGGGCATCCGCTCTCTTAAAGGCCCTCTTACTCGATTTTGTGGCCCGGTTGTACGCTGCTTTGAGGTGGCCCACGTTTGGGTCGCGCACAGCCCGGGCCCTGATCCAGGCGCGATATGCCGACTGTTTTTGTCGAACAGCTTTGGCACAATCTCGCCCGAACCAGGGACGGGCTCTGCGGATACTGGCGACATCAGTGAAAGGGATGTAATAATCCATCCCAAAACTGATCTCGCCAGCAATCGCAGAAGCACTATCCGAAGGAGCCTTTCCTACAAAGCAGCGCTGGCTCCAGGGGACGGACGCATAATAATCGCGTAGACCGTCCCAATCCGCTGACGAGTAGTGCCATAGTCGTCGTGACGTTTCTACAGGACGTGTTTAGACGCACACGTAGATCTGGCGTAGTCCTATAGCGAAATAGTAATAATTAATAGTAGTAATTAATTTAATGATATTTTATTACTCACCCCACCCACTCCGGTCCTTAAACCTGCCTCTTCCTTTACAAACTACTTGCATGGGACGAACTGCGAATGGGACCGAATGCGAATAGAACTAACCGCGAATGGGACCAACCGCGAATGGGACTAACCGCGAACGGGACCAACCGCGAATGGGACTAACCGCGAATGGGACAAAGTGCGCATAACCCGTATTTCCAGTGGCACCCGGCGGACTTTAACCACCTGTGTGGCCTCATCGGGGGTTTGAACAGGAAGGAAAATCCCGCGTCGTTGGGGTAGGGTTTTATTCCGCGTCGGTGAGCGAATCTGGTGATCAGCCCCACAGCACGTGACCCTTCTAGCCTGCTTCTGTAAGGACGGCGGGTGACTATCCCGCCGTTCTCAGGCCCCGATTATGGAGGACGATGATCTTGGGCAAAGATGGTCTGCGGCGCCCTCGCCGCTTACTTCGGAACTCGGCGGGGAGGGACGCTCCCTGTCCCTCACGGCCGCCTGCTTCGCGTGCATGACCTGCTCGCAGAAGGACACAGCTGCGTGCCACCCACTCCCGCTGGAGACCATGCTTCAAGCCATGGTCAGTGTATCCACGCCCAGACCCACTACGAGGTCCCGGCGCTGACTCTCCCACGCTGAGCACTCCACCAATGTGTGGAGGGCGGTGTCGACGTCGGAAACCTCGCAGTGTTGACAGCAGGGTGTGACCTCACGATGGATGTGAAACAGATTGCTACCGAAGCATCCATGCCTGGTAACGATCTGCGTCGCACGATATGTGAGGCCACCAAACTATAAGGGTTCCAAAACTTGAACTATGTATATAAATTTAACATATTAGACTATCATTGTATACAATGCCAGTAACAACTAATTGTGTCAAGGTTTATGTGAACTATGGTCGAAGCTACAGATTATAATAATACACATTTCATTTACATACATAATATAATATATTTTATTAATTACACAAGTAAATAGTAAAGACAGATCTACTCTTTTAAATACATTCTTAAGGTACACCTTTTTCAAATATTTATCATATTTATGGTTTTAGAAAAGCCTCACAATGAGAGATGAGAAACGTTCACATGATATTGTTTCACAATTACCTACTGCCTGTATCCTAGTAGATACCTAGTGCAGACTCACTTTACATACAGTTGTACAGTGGAACAACAAGTACAAACATCTTAGTTATGTTTATATAACCCCAATTTCAAGTATCTATTTAAATTTATGAATAGAAAATTAGACATAAAATATCTTACAAAGTTGGTATTGAAATATTTAATTTTATGGTGTGGATGGTGCAGAGGTATGAGATGTATCAGAATGACTATCAGAAGAGTTATTTCTTTGACTCGAAGGTTGTAAAGCTCGTTGCCGTTTGAGTATACTAGCAGCATGTTCCATAACCATTACTAATTTATGTTGACTCTCCAGCCTCTCTAAACAAAGCTTACAAATCGTCTTTGGCAGTGGATCTGATCGCGAAACCTGCAATATACAAATAGTAGGTGTTTGTTAGTAAACAGATCCCACAATATACAAGATTCTCAATATAGCTACTTACAAACTAGGTACATATTCACTTAGATATTTATAAAAAGCATAATAATGAATTCTAAAGGCACTTCAAAAATTATATTCACACGTTATACATACGTTTATTGACAGGTATCTACTGATCTTCTCTGAAATATTTAAACGTATGCCTTCGTCACTGTAAATATGAAACACAACACGGTGCATTTCCGAACATAATCGACAAATAAAACCAGTTAAAACGGCTCTATCTAAACTTCCCATTATAAGAATATAAAAAACAGTGAAACGTATAGAATAGAAAGATTTGTTTTGAGTTAATTCGAGCAACAAATCAAAGTACACAAATAATTATTTACTAGCTACAAAGAATACGCAACGTAGGTACCTACTAAAGTTACAAAACAATAAACAATCATTCAATCAATACATCTGTCAGTGTTACTTTCAACTGTCAGGTCCGTGTCAACACTGTCAAGTGTATTTCCAATTTCCATCCTCTAGCAAGTGATCTTGATGCATAAAGCATAATGTTTTTGCTTTTATCACAAGGCTACTTTGACCCCGCGCAGCAGTGCGAGCATCGCTTGTCGGTCCACCTGCTTGCACCAATGATATCGCAGAAAATGACAAAAAATTAAAATGTGTTAAGTAGGTAGCGATTTTTTCTGCGATATCATTGGCGTAAACAGGTGGACCGACAATATTATTATGTAGACAGAGGCAGTACTCGCCAGCTCGCACTCGCACTGCCGGTGGACCGCGTCGATTTACGTTGTAAAATAAAATAAAATAAAATAAAATAACGTTTATTATCTTTGAAATTTTCAGAAAATTATTTAGATTCGTCAGAAGTTGGTGTGACTCTACCGAGGGTTCCAAAATGCAACGAGACTGAGAAGAGCCCTCAAGAAACTCAGCTCGGCTTTTTTCAAAATATTTCATCTTAAATCTAATACAGAGTTATTTAGAAAGGAGCAATTCGTTACGTTGTTACAACCAGGCCGCCTTGTCATCTAAGAAATCATTAATACTATAATAAGCTTTATGGCACAATTTACTTTTTATTAGTTTTTTAAATTTATTGACAGATAAATTTGCTATTTCGGTTGGCAATGTATTGTACATTCGAATAAAGTTCCCCGCAAAAGAATTACTCACTTTATGAAGCCTAAATTTAGGAACAGCCAGTTTATCCTTATTTCTTAAGTTTAGATTATGATTATCACTATTTTTCACAAATTTACTTTTGTTCTTGTGGGTAGGTATACAATAAAATTTCATAAATATGACATGTACATGGAGTTATCAGAGAACAGCTCTTTGAGACAGTCTTGATAATGCCACGTGAGTAGGTGAAACATATGTCGACGTTTAAAATGTCTTCTATTTAGCGAAATCATTGCAATTATTTAAAAATTCAACATCATATTCAAATGTTTACTTCCCAAAAAATTTTTCGCATTAATGGAAGTCGTTTCTGGCACTCGCCGAACTCTACCGCGGCACCGCTCGCTCAGCTCGTGCGTAGGAAGGAGGTCACAGTTTTAACATAACCTAACCAACCCATTTTGTTTAAAAAAACAATTTGACCACCTAACCTAACCTCTCTTTACTCTCTACTCGACTCGACAAGCAAAGTCGGTTGGCATGACCTTCAAGGTCCGCCAAGGTCAAATAAAAATCCTAACCTAACCGTTTTTAAGCAACTTTTTTATTTGACCTTGGCGGACCTTGAAGGTGTGTTGGATCGACTCTGAATCGAAAATGAAGTCGAATGACATTAAGTTCTGCCCTCTAGCGGTGGACCGTTAAACCGAATGTTAGCCACAATTTGGGCTCCTGATTTACTAAGAAAGTTCCAAGCTAATGGAGAGTAAGAAAAGGATTGTTGCTGTTTTATTAATTTCTTATTTATTACTTTGTCTTATTGATATATTATAGTTACAAACTATTAAACTTAACATGTAGGTACATACATCGTCATATAATACAAAAATACTAAGTGAATTTATTTAATTCATCTAAGAATGACTTGCATTTATCTCTTAGTGTCTTGACGGCTTCAACAAATATAACTTGTGGTGACATTGCTCCAACAGACTCCACATTAACTGTAATAGAAAAACTATATTAAGTCATCGTAACACATAAATAAAAGTATCTGTTTGAATTTCCAAATGAACAGCTTTTTTACTAAATGCATATTTATGAAGGTCAATACAGTACTTATATACATAAAAAAGGTTCTATTTGTTGTTCATCTACATGGCTGGACTCACTTTAACGGGACTTTCATTGGCAGATAACTGATGTTATAAAGAGTAACTTAAGACTCCTTAACCCCCGTAGATACCACACTACTGGAAATACCTTCTGCGTGTGCACCAGAGACGCCCGGTAACGGACGTAAGAGCGGCCGCGGCCAAAAAAAAAACTCCTTTTTTATTTAAAAAAAAAAAAAAACAGGCAAAGCCATGGGCGTCCTCTAGTAATTAATAAATGAGGCTGATTTCAATAACTACATTTAAACATAGTACATACATATGAAGTGGTCTCGTATCCGGCTTAATATTACTGCATCCTTAATCTCGTCATATCTGTACACGTTCCTGCTACAAGTATCATACCGGGCATCTCGCACATAAGCCCTTCCCTCAGAATCTAGTCCAATGACCCCTGGAGCAAAACAACTCTGCAGTAAAGAAGCTTCACTACTGCGTACTTCTCGTGTTAATGTCACTTCGGGCAGTAGGCGATAGGAGGCTGTGGCTGTTAAATAATAACACTTAAGGCTAAGCACAATTACAAGACAAAGCCCACATAACAAAACCAATTAGATTGAGAAGTCGTTAATTACTTCTTAATTAAAAATTAAGATATAGATTGTACAGATAATAGTTACTTATAAACTGCTCATGTGGAGTAAGTTTATTAACTAATCAAATACAATGCAAAGCACATAATTGCTTACCAACAGGAGAGAACTTAGCATGGTCTTTTCCAATGCCTTTAACAGCCACAAGGTGTAGATCAAATTCATGACCAGGCCTCATTTTAGAAATGAGAATGTCATTGTGAACTGGACCGACATCTGCTTCTTTATGAACAGTAGCTTGGTTCCCGATAGGATGCCATTTTATTTGACATGAATTAACTAAAAAAATAACAAAACATATTTTAAATATCTATGTGCACCTACATAAATTAAAATCATTTAGAATTATTACAGAATACATACTCTTATGGTTTTCATACAGATCTTCAGTTCTGAATGAATCTTTGGGTTGTGATTTATTAACGGTACATTTTACTTTTAGTGAAAATTCTAATGTGTCAAATTCAGTTCCTTCTGTAGCATCTGGAAAAAATTAAGAGTGAGTAAAACAAGTCCTTACTTAACTATTGTCATTGTCAATAAACCATTGATAGATTGTAGAACATACCTTCAGGTCGATATTCAAAGAGTCTCGGGTCAGCTTTTAATGGAATCAAACCTAATCTATGTGCTAGAACTTCATCTTGAATTATAGATGTGTTATTACGGATCATCACTTTTTCAATAGCCATGCTTGGTACTTCACTCAACATTAATCTACGAAAGGCATTTGCAAATGCTGGTGGTATACCGATTATATCGAATTCCATTTCAGAATCATCCATGCGTACAACAACTATGCGGCATTTTTTCGTAAATTTCTTAAAGTTCCACTTCTCATCCGCCAGACCAAAATCGTTAGGAGCATTCTGAAACATACCTAGTTTGGTAAACTTACCTATTGTAACTCTTGAGGAATTTTAGGACTCCTGTGGAGGTTGGCCAGGAAATGTTAAAAAAGTCACTGAAATAAATACAGACCTTTACGCGATATTCTTCTAACAAAACTCGAGCTTTATCGTGTAGATGAGGCATGTTTAGCTTAAGATTTACTTCTTTACTGTATGTTACTTTAACACTGTTGCAAAACTCTTTGAGTGTTGTTTTGGACTTACTAGAAATAGAAAACTCTAACGTGTCTGTTAGAGTTTTCTTTCTCTACACAAAATATAGTGAATAAAATATTACAAAACAACAATATTACAAATATACAAGTTACAACCACAACAAGAACACGTGTCGTGTGTGTGTGTATGTACTCTGTGTGTCATGTGTCACATGTGTGTCGCTCCTCAGCCGGTTCGTTCGTATTTTTTGTCATTAATGTCAGAGTCAATAGACTGTCAAAATGGCTTTTTTTAATTCAGTTTGAAATACCATACTTTTGGCTCAACCCTGCTTTTTTACATAGGTATACCTCGTGTCCCATAAAAAGAACGCTGACATTGAAACTACACTACTAGAAGATTTATGGATCTATATGGCGGTAACAGCGAGAGTACCTATGCGCAAACATACCCTTCCGCTGTCGCTCAGTTTTCTTTTTACGTGATTTCGGTCAGACTATAATTATAAAACTAACACTTTACACCTGCCTCTCTAGCATAGCGGTAGGAACAGTCTGTCGAAAACCAATGAAATAGCAGGAAATTGCGATCACGTAAACAAATGGCGATATCTCTATCTTTCCTAACATGCCGTGTCGTCCCAGTGTCGACTAATGTCGAATATTGTCGTATTATATTGTGAAGCCTACCTAGGGTCATACTCTGTGCTTTGTATCATTATTGTTATCTTGGTATTGGTACAATAGACTTTTAGTGTACTATTATATTCTGTCCTTTTAGTAGAATAGCTATAGAGCAGATCCCAAAGCTTTGCTCAATAAAAGCAGCGTTATCAGCCAAGTTCTTGGCTGAAGTGTTAAAATAGTTGACTAGCAAACTTGCTATTTTATTGTATTTTATTTATAATTAAGTAGGTATTATAATATTAGGTACCTATCCTTGTTAGCATTATAATAGGTTTTAGTAGGTCCATACCTACCTGTCTAGGATTACTATAAGATGTTGTGCTTGAAATCTTAATTAAAATCAATGATATTCATGTGTTATTGTTAGTATTGCGTAATTAAATTTACTTAAATCTTAATTCATTTACTTTTTATTTATCTTATATCTAAGTTTATTTTGGAGGTTTACTTTTTTTCAATTTTCAAACACAATTAGGTACCTACTTACCTATATTTAACACAACACACTATTTAACATTTTCTACTGGCACACCTTTTAAATGATTAAGACAAGCCTTTGATTCCATGCCAAAAATTCTCAATATAATTACTTAATTTAAATTAACGATTTTGTCGATGTATGCTAATGAAACAGCTGTAGATGTAGAGTCTGCATTATCATAAAGACGTCTGTCTGATGATCAGGGCCGTCTTTAAACTATTGATGGCCCTGGGCATGGTAGGATAATGGGGCCCCTATTTTTCTAAGTAGCCTTTTAAAGCCGCTTCCCTCCCTACGTTTATTGCCGATTGTCCAAGGTAGAATTCCTGTGGCGCCGTCGGACTTTGGCCGCCTATGTGGCCTCTGTCGTGAAGTTGGGTCGAGTGTTATCAGGCATCTTTGGGGTCGTGTTTTATCCCACGTCACGTCGGTGAGTGAACCTGCGTGCTGCAGGGCTGGGGCCTCGCGGACAATACGGCGAGTGGCTAGCCCGCGTCCTCAGGTCCCGATCATGAAGGTCGGTGGTCTAGAGCGTAGATGAGCCTGCGGAAGCATGGTCTTCAGCAAGAGGGTATATCCACACCCAGACCCATGACGAGGTCCCGGCGCTTATACGGCTGAATGGATTTCGACGAATGGGGTCTCAAATAAAAGATACCTATTTATGAAAGGAATTTATCTCCTCGAGTGTCAAAGGGTAGGTACATAAAATGTAAGCAAAAGGTATATACGTGCTTTTTCGTGTCAAATATTTTTATATGTATATTTAAGGACTTTTTTTTGTTTATTTATTTAATCTTAGAACAGGTAGGCATCCAGATTACAATTATCTATCTCAGACATTAAATTACCGCCGGGCGGCACTGGAAACCACCGGGTGCCACTGGAAATCGCCGGCCGCCACTGGAAATATCTTCTGCGTGTGAACCAGAGACGCCCGGCAACGGAAGTTAGAGTGGCCGCGGCCATGGACCGCGGAATTAAAAAAAATTACTAAGGTAAAGGTATTTAATCTGTGGGGTTCAGAAATTGGCACCTAATTCTGTGGTATTTAGAAAAACAGCTTTATAAACCAAATTACTAGTTATTTTTGACTGCAAGACCCATTAATCAAATAATAATTTATCTGTTCATATTTATATGAACACAAAAGTACCTTGGTGTGTGTATATTTTAAAATAATCGGTTAGTTTGCCTCTGCCACCTGAGTCGAACGCACGCTCCATACATTTCGGACCTTACGCGCGTAAGTACTACCATTTGCTAAATAGCGTTTTAATAGTAGATTGTTAACCAAAGGATGAAAGCCTCCCATTTCTGACGAGATATTTTGGCTAACAGTTCGAGGCAGAAATGGGTGTTTTCACCCGAGGTAAACACTCTACTTTCTTTATTTCGAATGCGAAGAAAGCAAATAAAAGTCAAATAAATAGTCTTCAGGTTTTAAATTTTTTCAGTATCTTTTATACGCACATATTATTTTTCATCTCATGCTCTGAAAGTGGGTCATTGCTTACCTAATATGCGGGTTGAAAGTGATACATTTCGACATTGGGCGGAAAAGTAAAAAAAAATCATCAGCATATCTTGAGGCGATGGCATAACACGTATACAGCCAAAGTTCGATAGTCAATACAACATTCTGGTTTTTTAATGATCATAAACAAAAAAAGTTGGGTTACAATAAAATAAAACGTAAATAGCACAAACAATAATTATTCGGACAATTATACCTTAAAATACTGAGTATTTTAATCAGAATTTTAAGATTGAGACTCCGACCAAACCTGACTGATTCAACCGCCATAACGCGTCAAATCATAAAAAAAATACTCTGTAGCGCATCCTAAAATATGTACGTAAGAAAATAACTGAAGTAATTAAAAAAACTGAAGACCATTTTGTATGGAAAAATATAACTAATAACAAGGCGGTATGACCAAAAGACTTGGCTGCCCTGGAAAAAGTGCGAATGAAAAACAAAAATTAAAAAAAGGCGGGAAGTACAATACTTGATACGTGATCAATCTCTATTGTTATATTTGTTTAAAAATATCTCGTCAGAAATGGGATGCTTTCTTCCCTTGGTTAACAATCTACTATTTCATCTCTCATGCTCTGAAAGTGGGTCATTACTTACCTAATATGCGGGTTGAAGGTTATACATTTCGGCCCTAGGGCGAAAAAGTAAAAAAAAAATCATTAGCATATCTTGAGGCTATGGCATAAAACGTATACAGCCAAAGTTCGATAGTCAATACAACATTCTGGTTTTTGAATGATCATAAACAAAAAAAGAGTTGGGTTACAATAATATAAAACGTAAATAGCACAAACAATAATTATTTGGACAGTTATACCTTAAAATACTGAGTATTTTAATATTGACTTTTAGTAGAGACTCCGACCAAACCTGACTAAATCGACCGCTGTGACGCGTCAAATCATAAAAAAATACTCTATAGCGCATCCTAAAATATGTGCATAAGAAAATAACTGAAGTAATTAAAAAAACTGAAGACCATTTTGTATGGAAAAATATAACTAATGACAAGGCGGTATGACCAAAAGACTTGCCTGCCCTGAAAAAAGTGCGAATGAAAAACAAAAATTAAAAAAAAAGGCGAAAAGTACACAGTACTTGATACGTGATCAATCTCTATTGTTATATTTGTTTTATTTGACTTTTATTTGCTTTCCTCGTATTCGAAATGAAAAGTAGAGTGTTTAACTCGGGTAAAACACCCATTTCTGCCTCGAACTATTGGCGCTCTCACTACGTTCGAGCGCCAAAATATCTCGTCAGAAATGGGATGCTTTCTTCCCTTGGTTAACAATCTACTATTGAAGCGCTACAGAGTATTTTTTTATGGTTTGACGCGTTACAGAGGCGTAGACAGGTTTAGTCGAAGTCTCAAAATTAAAATACTGAGTAAAATACTCAGTGTTTTAAGGTACAAAAATAATATTTTTTTGTGCTATTTACCTTTTATTTTATTGTAATTTAACTCTTTTTTTGTTTATTAACCATTAAAAAATCAGAATGTGTTTTTTTATTTGTGTGTGTGCGTGCGGCGGCTGTTCGCGTCATTGTTTGTATGTAAGTACCTACTATTGAGAGTAGTTCTCTCTCTCTCTGTAGCTATAGCTTACATATCAGAATAATACATGGGCTACTTTCTATCCCGGGAATGTGTTCCCGCGGGAATTGAGAAACGGAAAACTATATCCACGCGGGCGGAGCCGCGGGCGTCCGCTTGTTATAATATAAAACCAAAGAATACAAAAAATATATCAATATCGATTATTACTTTGTTAATTATATTTTATATCTGTTTTATAATAATATTATCCTATGTACTAATATTATAAACGCGAAAGTTTGTGAGTATGTATGTATGTATCGACGGATGGATGTTTGTTACTCTTTCACGTAAAAACTACAGAATGGATTTTAATGAAACATTACAATAATATAGCTTATACATCAGAATAACACATAGGCTACAATTTATAAAGATATTGTGTGAATTGTTCAAAATAAGACGCGGCGCGACGGGAATGGGAAAAATCCAAATTACCACGCGGACGAAGTCGCGGGCGACCACTAGTGTTCTAAATATTGTTAAGTAATACAAATAAATATGCGTGCCAATTGTGATTTTATTTTGTTAGACATAAATGATAGAGACTGATTTGAAATACAAAGCTAAAATAAATACATTTCATTTTTTGAACACCATGTATTATTCTCTCCACGTCATTTCGTTTTTAATGTTTACACACGGAATTAGAATTTTTACCACGGAATTAGGAGCTTCTGACTTTTTTATTAATTTAACAGTTTTAATGAACTTTTAGAGTCAAATTGATGGTATTTTTCAAAAATAAGATAGCTTACACTTCTAATAAAAATAGCCTTATGTAGAAAAAGGCACAATGAATACTTAATTTTCTAGGTTCTTTCGAGATTTGGTGAAAATACCACGGAATTAGGTGCCTTTACCTTATATTCTATCACTAATTCAAATTATAATAAAGCTTTTAATAGAGCGAGAGCTGGTAGATATTTTAGGGGAGATGTTTGATATTTTAAAGTTTGTCGCAGGAAGTAGGGGGTCCCTAACCATCGCCGCCGTATCCCAGTAGTTCCATTCTCTAGTTCCATTATGGAACTACTGGGATTTTTTTCTCCCAGTAGTTCCATGGAACTAGAATACATTTTCATCTAATCCCATTAGTTCCATTATATGAATATAAGTACAGTTGAATATAAACTTACCTATTTGCATACTACTGGCATAATATTATTTTTGGACAATCATTTTCATCTGTACTCGGTGCACCTGTTGACACATTTCTTTATTTTTCATCGAGACAAAAAATGTATCATGCGCTTAATAGGGCAGTATGGATATATCTTACCAAAGCCGCTTGGGTCCCTTAACTCTCTATTATAAGATATACAAACAACAAAAGTACTAGGAGTACAGAACTACAAAAGAGCACTCGCCAACTCTTATCTCGCTCAGTTTGGTTTATTCAAAATGTGTTCGAAGAAGTTTGTTCACAAACCGTTCACCTTTGATCGTGCTTAAAAAAGTCATATAGATTCTTCTGTTTTATACTTTGATGAGGTAGACAGAGCTGTTTATTGTACCCATATTTCGTTAGTCAAATTGATGGTGAGGCCATCTTTTATTATAAATGACACGCACCTTGAATGAAATACTAGAACTACAGCACTCTCGAAATCGCATTCGAATCTCAATCCGTTTTTATTAGTTTATTTAAATGTGTCAACAGGTGCACCGAGTACAGATGAAAATGATTGTCCATTATAAAAGACACAAACCTCAAATGTACCAGGAATACATAACAACATAAGAACTTTCAAGATTTTAAATTCAGTGAAAACCGATTGAATGTTTGAACTCATTATTCTGAAAAAGTACCAGGCGATCATAACAGAATAGGAGGTTCTGGTTGTGAAAATGGAAAAAATGTATTGTTTGATAACTGGTAATGTAACAATGAAAAAAATTCCATATTCATAACCAGTTATGAAATCTTGGTTATGAACGTGGACGAAGAGATTGATCCTCATGTCCAATTATAATATTATGCCAGTAGTATGCAAATACGTAAGTTTATATTCAACTGTACTTATGTTCATATAATGGAACTAATGGGATTAGATTGAAAAGGTATTCTAGTTCCATGGAACTACTGGGAGAAAAAAATCCCAGTAGTTCCATAATGGAACTAGAGAATGGAACTACTGGGATACGGCGACCATCGCGGGGCCCTGGGCAAATGCCCAATGGCTCAATGGGAAAAATGGGCCTGCTGATGATATTAGAAGCTTATTACAAGCAGTATTTTCGTCAACACTCAGGGGTCTAAAGAGAGTCTACAAGCAAACGTAGAGAGTGTTGAGTGAAATACATTGCTTGTTAAATTTCGCTGTGATCATTGGTTGTTCCATCCATCAAACAATTCAAAAAATTCATCAAACAATTTCGAACCCGTTGATGTCTTTTTGAAATTACTCTTTTACTCATTAGCCAAATTATAATAGCTATCCTTTTCTAACAATACATTACAATAGCACTTGAATCGATAGTGATGGGATATCGGTATGATATTGTACGTCATCGATATTTTGCAGTATTATTGCCGTAGGTGCTTTAAAAAGTAGTACCTATAAATAAGCAACATGTTGTCGACTGCGCCCGCTTGAATTTCGGTAAGCTGTGATTTATTTGCGACCAATTTGTGCGTTGGCATTATTTAAATATTTTTTCGCAGCTAATGTGATTTAGTATTAGCAATGTAACTGAGATATATATTACTTTATAGGTTTCCTGGATGCCCCGAGGAAAAAGGAATGGGTAGATGCAACATCTCGTGGGGAGAGTTGGTTTCCCACCAATAACAACGTAAAATAAGAAAGAAATTATAGTCCCGCCGATGACATCAGTTTTTGTGATCTATTTATAATTTCTTTCTTAATATAAATTATATTATTTTACATCTACTGAATAAAAATATAAAATTATAATGTATCATCATCAGAGATGGGGGGCTCGTGGCTTAGTGGTAACCGTGTATATTAACACATTGCTAAGGTTAAGAAACATCTAACCAGGTCGGTCTTAGGATCGGTGACCATTTTTTTAGAAATTGAGACCTCCGTGCCTCTGGGAGCACGTTAAGCCGTCGGTCCCGGTTATTATACGAAAATCTATGGCAGTCGTTACGGGTATTTGGGGCCCTAAATCAAAATCCAACTGGTCTAACTACAGAGCTTACCCCGCCGTGTGGTGGCCGGCAGAATAGAATAGCGCCAACCCATATCCTCCCGTGGATGTCGTACGAGGCGACTAAGGGAGTGTGTGGAAAGTACTGACCCCCTGTAACTTTTCCACACACAAAAGCGGATGTCCCACCTAACCTAACCTAATCAACTAAACCTAAAAAACGACCTCTGTCCTTGCACCAGCACAATCTCGCAAACCTTTAACCTAACCAAGCAACTCCTTCCTACTCATCATGACCCCACGAACTTCCCACCAACATAATCTCGCAAACCTAACTCACTCCTCCACCACATTACCTATATCGTAAATCAAATAAAACACTCTAACGGCACATAACATCTAAACACTTCACTAACTAAACAATCGACTTGCAAACGGTTCCAGGAGAGGGCGTATACCATAAGCGCCACTCCTGAAACTAAAACCCAATTGACTCATCAAAAAAAAAAACTACAGAGCTTTGATATCGCCCATAGATTGTGGAGATCAGAATGATGGCAGTCGCTCCACGGAAAATATTAAAGTTCAGCTGCATCGCAGTTACACTGGAAAGCTGATCCTGAGTTGGGAAAAGGCTCGGTAGATATGCGATCATCAGAGATCGGAATAGGTAGAAAATTTTTACTTAAAGTTTGAGGAAATAGGAACTGAGAGTTGATAATATCTGTCCCTCTTGATTAAGTCCCGATACCTATTCCTATAAAAAATAAAATAATATTTTTTTTTTGTTATTATTATATTTTTTTTAAAATGTATTTAAAAATGTATAAAATAAGAATATAAAGGAATAAACGATACAATAAAATTATAAAATATAATTATAATATACGAGTACCTATCAAAATTTTATCGACACATTTTCATCCCTATCCCATCTCTAGTATTCGGTGCATTCGAAGATTGACCTTGAAACAACCAATCATAGCGCACTTACATGTTTCCGCGCGCCCCTCGCATTCCGCCAAAACAGGTGAACTCGGTAAGGAACAAAATTACAGTAATGCGGAATCTAAGGCCACGCAGTTTTGATACTGGGGTGTGACCTCACGATGGATGCGTAACAGATTCTTACCGAAGCATCCGTGCCCTGTAATGATCTGCGATGCGCGATACCCGAGGTCATCGTGTCGTCTCTGCATCCACTCGTCCATGATCGATGTCACCACTGCGATGGTAGTGGTGGCCAACCGTGGTTGTTCAAGTCGCACCCTCCATGTCTATGAGATCCTGGGCTTTCGCTTCCAGGTCCCATGGAGGGGTTCCGGCTTAGAGAAATGCAGCCTCTAGGGAAATCGTTACTCTCTTAATATCTTGACGGCCAAGGTCCTCAACGGTCTGTTTAATACAGACACGTTGTTGGCCGTCAATCTCGCCTGCCATTAGGTGCCCCGTAGGGCTCCGACTCCATACCCCGTATAGGGCCATACTGTAAGGCCATGTGAGGCCCTTTGTCCTTCGTGAAAAGTACGTGATGCGAAAGTAGGTAGGTCTGGTTATTGTACGAGTACATACGGTACAGGAACAACTTTGTAACTCTTATTGCAAGCAAAATAATTCGAAGAAGACTTCATATTGAAATGAATTAGTTAACTAACTTTAGTTTAATTTACCCATACATATATCACGCCTATATCCCCGAAGGGGTAAGCAGAGGGGGGTTACACACTCACTCCATTCCACTCTTTGCAGGTAATTTTTTGTCCCTCGTAATAGAGGGCAAGCCTTGTTATAGGTACATATAACCTTAATTGAGCTAAGCTCAATCTTAGGCGACTCATGTATTTCGTTTGTCCGCATACTCCTCCTAAACGCCTGAACCGATCTCCTTCAAACTTACCACAGTGATAACGTGTGGCGTGAGGGTGGTTTAGAACAAAAAAAAATTGAAAATCGGACATAGGTACCATCGAGGAATAATCACCGAAAGATTGATCCTCATACGTTTTGCAGTTAAAAAAAAGTTTGAACATAAAAAAATAAATCGTTGTCGCTCGAAAATTTAACACTTCACTCAGTTTTTTGCAACAGCAGCATGCATTGCATACCTAGTAAATAATTAAGGTTCAAATATAAAGTATATAATTTTTATTTTTTAAATTTGCTTTAGTTTTTGCGCGAGGTCCCTGCCATAGCGAGGCCCCGATTGCCCTGTTCTCCACCCCCTAAAGCCGCCACTGGCTAACTACCTACCTAAGTACCTATAATACTTACCGCCGCGTATTGAGTAGGTACCTAGGTGGTAGGCAGGTATATGACCTTGCGTGTCGTAAAAGGTGTTAGTAGGTAGGTACAACAAGTCACCATGAAGGTGCAATTAGATAGTAGGTACCTAAATACCTATATTTCGATACGTTAACGTTTGATCTCAAAATGCACTTATTTATTACAAATCTTAGTTGCCCTGCAATACACAATAATAGATGATGATTTATAATAAATCTGTAGAAGTGAAAATTCTGTACATTGAAGATATCAAAAAAATAAATGGCAGGGGATGTTACTTACTAGACCGACACCGAACCAAAAAATGTGATTAAAAAAATTTTTGTCTGTCTGTCTGTTCAGGCATCACGCGAAAACTACCGGTTCGATTACAATGAAACTTGGTATAATTATTCTTTAATATCCTGGGCACCACACTGGGTACTTTTTATCCCGGTAAAGTATATACAATAAAAAACAAACTTAATTTTGCGGTTCGATCCCTAGACCCGAGTACTGTACCAACCGCAAATAATAAGTTTGTCGTAGGTTTTTTTTTTATATTGGGTTCGCCAAATTGACGCCGCCCGCCTGGTGGTAAGTCGTGACGACATCTAGCGATTGTGGGCCACTTTCACAGCACACAATACGATAGAGAGTGGCCCTCAACTTGACGACCTACTGATGTGCCTCTTCACGCTCCGCTTAAAGAACCCAGGGTTTTATGTGGGAGGAAACACGTGCACAGGCAGGGCTCAATTCCAGGCCACTATCGTTCGGCAGAGAAACGAACGGTTAAAACGTTCGGTTCTCGCGAACATGCTATCCACTGTGTGGGAGTGGCATCTCTGCCCGGCACGACGCGTTGTTCGGGATCGGAAGGAAGAGGGTGGGATCAGATTGAAGAGCTCTTTAGAACAGGTTACGTCACCCGCAGTGGAGTTCACTATTAATGGTTTTTAGAACTTTTGTCTGTTTGTCTGAATGTTTGAACACGCTAATCTGAGAAATGATTAGATTTTTTGATTTGAACTTGCGGTTTGGTTTTCAATCGCTTTATAAATAAAAAAGTTACGTAGACCTAAAGTAACACGCAGGCGGAGCTGCGGGCAACAGCTAGTGATTACATAATTGGGTAGATACCATACCTATCTATAACAAGGAGAACAACTTTTTCAAACCACGAATATCCAAACAAAATAAAATGTAGCGAAAGTAACTACGGGTGTCCCTCAAATGATTATCTGTATCAACTGCGGTCGGCACTTATGCAACATGACGAGTAACACCGTTCGCCAGCAGAGCCAGCATCAGTGGGCACCTCGCCGTCAAATGCAACAGGCAAGCAAGTCAAGCAAGTAGTCGGTAATCCTACGAGCAGTTACCAATCAGCCCGTCTAAGCTTTATGACTGTAATTATTCTAAGCTTGTGTTTTTACAAAAAAATAATAGGTCATTTTTTATGTGCGTGTGTTAAAAATACGAAATGAATTTGCGGAAATTTCTACCGTTCCTATCAGTGCTATTGATTGGATACTTACGTTCAGGTTTGTACTTAAATCTATTTGATTTGAAATTAAGCTGTAATTAGCTAATAGTAGGTACGTATTGCATTGAATAAGTATATTACGTTCTCTTTATGATGATTGGATGATTATAGATCTAAGTATAGAAAATTACTAGTTTCGTAAGAAGTATTTAAAAATCACATAAGCTCATTTTGTCCCACGGAAATTTCTTTTCGGTCATAAATACAATTACTTCTTCTATGTTCAGCTTAATTTCTTCTCTGTTTTATAGAATAATTCCGTAAGTATATCTGTCACAATCATCTCATAATTTATAAGTGGTAAGTCAGTCGTACCTATATATACCTACCTACTATCTTCTGAGACCTTTTCAACGTTGGTCTTGAAGGCTAGACTTGTGCTGCAGTCTGGGACCCTTAGAAACTTGGCAGCCTTGGCAGTGTGCGTTACCCTAGCTGGAAAGTTGGTCGTAGAGTTACAAGAGTGGTATGAATAGTTAGTGGCATCCTTTGCATAAAGCACCTACAATATTTACCTAGTATTTAAACTTTTTAGTTTAGTAGATACCTACGCCGCTACACTACCTCCAGTTATAGTCAAAAAGCCAAGAAATTCCACGAGGAATTAGACGAAATAGGTCTGATTATAAAACCAATCTCTTATGCAGGCATTTATAATATTTGTAAATCTACATACCTAATGAAAATTGTAAAAGAATATGTCGATACATTATGGATTTAACTTAAAAAAATTACGTAGGTTAGCATGTCTGTTAATTTGTTTGCCTAAGATACCTAGTTACCAATAAAAAAAAACTACATATTAAAGCATTATTTTGATAAAATACGCGGGCGAAGTTGTGGGCAAACGCTAGTAACATAATCAATCAAACACCGCAATTAAGATAGCGTCGACGATCACTCTACATCTCACAATAGAAATGCAATAACACCCAAAATAGTACAGCTCCTTTCATAACACCTTCATACCATTCACGATGTTGTCGGTGCTCTTAAAAGTTAATTTTGGTTACTTACCTACGCGGTGCAATTACCTACTCCTATTGCATTTGCCTACTTACAAAACATTTTATTATTTGTTTGAAGCTAATGTTCATGTTACAAATTGTACACTTTAAACACAACAATGAAATGTCAGATGACTTTCGTAAATGCGATCTTGCTTGCATTTCAGTCGTAAATATCTACAAACAAGTTAATATTCCATTTGATTGGTAGAATCACTACAACCTTAATCGCACAAAATCGTCTTTAGGCGGGGTTTGAATATAAGGATAATGTCTTAAACCACTAGACCAATTTTGCCGAGTGCCCTACTAGCCAAAATTATTTTGATGCCTAGTTATAACTAAGAAAATTTCAAAATACTTGTGTTAATTGGGTCACGTGACCAACCTCTTCTGCGATACCATTGGTGGAATAAATCGATCGACTTTAGGCGACACTGTCATGCTTTGCTTATAGGGCTGCAAGCATAGTTAGTAGAGTAGGTACAACATTAGTAGGTAGGTATAGGTAGTCAGATGAAGATGATTCAAGTTCTCAAAACGTGGAAGGTCTATTTGACGAAATCACGGTTCGACTTTGAATCCAGGGTCTATTAAAACCGTAATGAGCTCAACCGTTCGTCAAGCGTGAAATGATCTGGCGGAATAATAAGATATAGACAGTATTCTTGTGCACAGTGTCGTCATCTTAAATTATCTATTACCATGTGTTTATGTTATATTATGAAACACAGAAGATACATATTGTACAACGTGGGTCCTCACCAACGTTGCATGCGTTGTATGAATATGAATATCAAATTAATTTTAATCGATGATTTTTATTAATTTCTTAAAGCTAGTGTAGCCACTTAAGTAACGTTTTATTTAATAGATTAGTCAATATTGTACCCTTTAGCAGTTAGACGTCTTAGCGTTTGAAAGGTCGCGTATTTGAAACTTTAAATCGATGTGAATGTAGGCTTAATATAGGCACTTAATATTTAGGGAAGTTTAACCTTGTTTTAAGAAAGCTGGATAAGTAGTTACGTAAGTACCTACTTAGTTAAAAACAAACCTTAACTTGTTAGTGAAGTATTGTGTTGTGAGCATTGCTTCACTAATTATTTGGTAATCTTTTACTGCGAATTAAATAAAAACTATTATGGATAGTTGTAAACATCGGATCGTTACTAAGAAGTATCTATACTTAGAGGTAGGTACACTTTTTACGATGATTCCAATCAATCAAGACAATATCGTTACGTCTCTACTTGTACCATTATTATATTTTGTGGTTACGTCTTCGTAAAGCCCTATGAGTAGGTATATATATCTAGTCCACAGTTTAGAGATTTGTACTTTTTTTTTATTCCGCGGCCCAGGGCCGAGACCACTCGTACGTACATTGCCGGGCGTCTCTGGTTCACACGCAGAAGGTATTTCCAGTGGCGCCCGGAAGAGATTTGTACTAAACTAATCTAGTCGTAAGTATTTTCATACTACTTACGTCACTGAGGCAATCAATGACTTTTATGAATGTTAGGTTATGTTTCAACTATCTTTTGTCCCAAGTAGGTAGGTACCTACCTAATAAAAATATTTTTGCACTAATTGTGATTGGCATAAAGTTATTAAAGCATTTAATTATTCGTCACAAAATTAACACGACAATGTACAATCACAGATATAAGAATACTATACTAGTGTACAATTCAGCCTCCTGTGACCAGTCGGTGAAACCTGGTCTAAATAAATGGTTTCTACCTACCTATATGCATCATCCTCACGTCGTATTCCCGTGTTAAAGTAAAATAAGTACGAGTACATATTAGATTATGAAACGCGAGAGTTAAAGTTAAAAATGTACCTACAATTGTGCAATAATGTTTTTAACACTTTCGAGGTAATTATGCGGCGTAGGTACAATTTATTACTCTGCTTATTTATTTATTTATTTAAACTTCATGCACAAACATGTACAATGGCGGACTTAATGCCTTTAGGCATTTTCTGCCAGCAACCTCAAGGTTGACTGGCAGAAAATGCAGAGGCAGAATACCTACTTAAATATTTGCATTATGCATAACCATACTGTAGTAAGCTTGTAGTAAATCTAGTTATGCCTAAAAAAATGTGCCTAGTTTTTAAAGCTACGCTACGAAGATGTACCTACAACATTCGGACTTAATTTTCATGTAGAATTCATGGACTTATTAAAATGGATGCTTGCTATTCCACGGTTAGTTGGTTTCCTATTCATTTGCATTAAAATATCTAGGTATATTTTATTTAACATGATAGACCTATCTACTACCATTAGGTACTATTTTACCTATTCTATGCTACTACATATTCATATTAATTTGGCATACCTAACTGTTTTTGTCCGAATGTCGTGCGTGTCATGTAGTTAAGCTATCCTACTAATTTACAGGATGTAACATTCAAATGGGTCAGTATGGGAATGTTTGAAGTACTGTTCCAAGAAACTATGTCACCGATTTTAGTTTAAATCCCAAGACTTCAAACCTTTCATGAAGTATAATCTGTTGTAACATTTAATTATAGAGTCTTATACCTACTTAGGTATTTCAACACATTTGACAAATTGCTTGAGTTGTAAAATAAATTAACAAAATAAATAGGTAGGTATTTTTGACTTTAATTGCAACAGACATTATTTGCAATAACTTGAAACTAGTTGAAACTACAATAATAATGTAGGTAGGTAGGTACCTATCTAAGGTTAATTTTTGCTAACAAATAGGTGAACATTGGTTAAAGTCATCTAAAAGTCTATAATCAGCAGTAATACAGTGAGCGCGGCGTCAGTCGTACAATCTCGTTGAAAGAGAGAAATGGCTCATACGAAAGTGTTGTATGAAAGCTAGTACCTATACTAAAAATCTGTAGTGATTGATAATAACTGTACAGTAATTTTAGAATTTAGAATATAATTTTTTAATAAGTAGATACTCTTTAAAAAAATACTTATATTTATGGTAGTTACATATTTAAAAAGTAGTTTTGTAAGCACCTGGCAAGAGTAAACACCCTCGAACATGGCATTGCCCCAAGGCTGCAGCCCCCCCAATATCCATTGCTGGGCGCCCCAGTTGCGCACTCAGAGGTTTTCCTGGTGGCATGGCGCCGGGGGAAAGCCCCATACAACGCCGTCTCAAAACCTTTTTAAGCGAAAGTCGAATACAAAGAATTTAATTAATCATGTTATATAGTCTAATACATTATCTTGCGATTTGCATAATTTATTTTATTGTAATTGTTAAACATAATATAAAAATCAGCATCAAACCTAACTCACATTCAGAGGCATCACTACGGGTGCAATATATTGCCCCAGTTCAACGTCACATTACTCGTAAACTTTTGATGGAAGTCTACAAGTATTATACATTTTTGGAATGCTTATAATCTCCTTATTTTGATACGTAAATAATATTTTATATTTGCGTATAATAAAATAAAACTATCAAATACAATTCAAGATGACATACGTTTTTGAGTTTTTTTTTTTCAACAAGAGGTTTAGTCTTTATCGATGCTTGCCGATGTTGAGATATTTATTGAATTATAATCTTTATACATTAATCTTTATTATAATCTTTACAATATAAATAAAACAAAAGTTGCAGCATTTTTGCACTTTTCGAAATAACTTCAAAAATGTATGACGAGGTAAAAATTGCGTTTTTCTCCAATTTCGTATAAAATAATTTCCTATCTATTACGGTTAAATTGATAACAAAATAATTACAGTGGTAAGTGTTATTTATAGTTTATTATGTGATTGATATAGTTTTGACCACCTTGCTTGATAAAATGCGGCCTCTTATCAAGTTAGGTCAAAGTTGATAAAGGTTGGTTGTAGAAGAATGCATATTGGTTTGTTATCTTTTTACACATTGTACTACCTATTTCAGTGACCTATAAAAGTAGTCAAATCCTGAAAACATCACAGTCAGTAACCAGACACTCAACTGCCCAAAAAACAATTCTAGTAAATACCAATTTATGAGCTTAACTGATATCCAAAAATGAGTGAATTTGTTTGTAATAATCTATTGAGAATTGTGCTAATGGTTGGTTAGAGGGCAGACTATAGAAGCCTACTTAGAAGAAAATTTTAATGTGTCAGAAGATAATAAGGCAACTGTGATCTCCTACATTCAAAGAAATTTGCTGACTCAATGTAATCAACGCTGGAGAAAAGCGTACCGAGTAAAAGAACGTTTCGAAAGTAAAAACGCTGAATGGCTAGATTGCCTATTTAGTGTTCCCCTAGAGTGTCGTGGCTCTGTTGATGAACCTAGCTCGTCGGGAAGTACTGGAGGCAGACCTTCAAAACCTTACGATGATTGTTCAGATCAAACAAAGAAGCGAAGAAATATGGAATTAATACAAGAGCACGGATTCAACTGTGTACTCAATTCATATGCTCAGGAGTTAAGATCTATGGGTGAGACAGAGGAGGCGGCTATCGTTAACATAATAAGAACTACAACAAAAAATGAGAAGAAAAAAATACTTAAATACGCAACGGTAATCCCCGAAGAAGTAACACCATTTTCAAAGGAAGAGGCATTAAGAAAATTTATTGATTTAGACCTCAGTAAAGAACAGTATGGGAAAATACGAGATAGTTTGGCGGATAAAAATTGCAATATATTTCCGTCTTATGCAACCCTAGCTGAAGCAAAAAAAATGTGTTATCCTTCTGATTCAAGCATAACCATTACTAATAGTGGCTACTAATGAAGATGTGTTTCATGCCTTATTGTACACTTCTGATCCAGATATTTCAAGTTTAAGAAACATTCGGAAACAATATCGAGAGAACTATTCGACGAAGCCAAAGCTCTCCTGGCGCTCAATATTTAAGAGGTTACCTTATAAAGTACCTATTTATTTGTTTTTATTATGTTTGATAATATATTTATGTACAACTATATGCGATTTTGTGTAAAATAAAATTAAAAAATCAAAAACTGTATGCGTTTTCTAAGTTTTTTTTTTCTTCTTTATTATTAAGATAAATATTAAAAAGAATCACAATCAGTTTTATTATAAATAATCTATATCTATTCAAGAACATATGGTCAAAATTTCAGCTAATTTGAATGAAAACCAACAGAGATACAGAGTTTTGAGACGAAACATACGCAACTTTCCCATAGTGCGGTGGCTGTATTTTTGTTATTTCTTTTTCGATATTTAAACTTTACTTTAAGCACTATCAAAATTGCCTCAAATACCTACTACACAAGTTTTTTTCGTGTTTAATATTATAGAGGTTGTAAAAGAACCGCTTCCCTCCAACCAGGTCTACGTTGTTGTGTTAGGGTAATATGGGGAGTAAACTTTCATATTGCCTCAAGCACGTTCCCTGAAAAATGTGTGCCAACTCTCGCTCAACAAGATCCGTTCAGTGCATGATTTGTTTGTACCAGTGATGCATTGCATTGTGGATCATGCAATCAACCGGTAGGTAGTACGTTATTAGTTTATTACATAACGTTCCTTAATAAAATATTGTGCAACATAGGTAAGTACCGTTTAAGGCGTTATGGAACTAGACATGAATTAATAGTCGGGTAATAAAGAGGTATGTATATATCTCAATAATCGCGTAAAAGACCCGTTTGTGTTAAGTTTATAATGTGTATAAAACGCGAAAGTTTAAAAAGGTATGAATTAATAGGTAGGTAGGTAATAATTATACGTGTGCATTTAGATCCTTTTTCATTTCGTGATAGTGACCTACATTTCGGCAACAATAGTACCTAGCTTAGGTATTATAGGTATTATAGGTATTATTTAAAAAAAAAATTATATTGGTTTCGCCAAATTGACGCCAAATTTAAGTATGTAAGTATTTATATCAGTTTATCTAGTACTCATGTCACAAGCTCTGTTTAGTTTGAGACTAGATGGCGTTGTATCTACGAATTCAGAATTCAATAATTAAGTACGTAACTAGGGGCTTAATTATTTTCTTTCAAGAAAAACTAAGTAAGTAATCTTAACATAGAAGCTCTTACAATCATAGAAAACTGCCAAACAGCGACATAATGTAATTTCCATCGATTACTTGTTTTCGTTTTTGTAACCATTAACAATGAACTAAACATTATCAAGTAGCAATAGTCCGAGACGCCCAGGACTTTAATTGGGTGTGCCATAGCAGCTGGCACGTAAGATTTTGTTGCCTTTCATCAACATTTCATCGCAATGCAACGGGTTTTAAATTTTATTCAAAATTACAATATAGGTGCTACTTTTTATTCAATTCATTCGGCCATATTGGCATATAACCCATTATAAATGTGCCCGGTGACGGCAATAGGCTTGCACCCTATTTCGTGGGACTAAAAATACTGGCAAATTGTGGGTGTGTAATGCACCTCTGCCTACCCCTTCGGGGATATAGGCATGATATGTGTGTGTGTGTGGCAGCAAGTGTTGGTGTTCCTAAGTTAGGTCTACCCCGAAAGAATTGATCTTTGCGTTGATTGTTCAATAATACGACTTGACACGGACATCGAAGCTGTTTACTACTTATGACCTACACAATCGATATCCAAATAGAAATCGTGTTAGTTTTATTTTTCAAAATGTCCCGGTTCGATTTCCGGGCTGAGTACAGGTTTAACAAAAATTTTGCATTGAGTTTTTATTTTACAAAAATGATGACAATATGGTTCCTAAGAACAAATCTTCCCAGGTCGAATAGTTTCAGACTTTCCCATACGGACCCATTTGAATGTTACAACCTGTATATCTACATAACTAGTACCTGAGTCATTGCTTCGCCTACTTAGTTATATGTATACTATCAATACATCCATATAATACAGACCTAGAAATAAATTGAAGTGTTTGTGGGTAACTTCAAATTAACAGCTTTTCACTAAATATGCATGAAAGCGAATAATCCGAAACTTAAAAAAAAATTGTGTGTCTGTCTAATTTATGCTTTCGATTGTCGGCACTTGGTGAAACTTATAGTAATAGATTTTTGTAAAAAAAACTTACTTGTACACCATTCCACAAATATTTTTATTTTCTACAAGCTGTCCCGGCGAACTTCGTACCTTATTCATTTTTCTAATGTTCCGCATAACTTTTTTTTTTCTTCCATAAGATCCTTCTCCTGATAATTACGAACACAACAAATAAAGAAAAAGCGAAATCGGTGCAGCCGTTCACGCGTGATGGCGTGACCAAGGGAAATAGGGATTCATTTTTATATATAGAGATAAACCCTGACCGGTTTCGCCTTATGGCATCATCAGAGGTGTTCACTCATACTCAATCTACACACATAATTCACTTTTGTAACACATTTTCTACTAATATTATTTAATTTTACTTTTAGAACACATTTCGCTAATATTATGACATTAAACTGAGTACCACTGTTTGTACATCCGTCTGTTTGTTCTCGCTAATCTCTGCAACGGCTAGAGCGATTTTAACAGAACTTTCACGGGCAGATAGCTGATGTACCTAATTGACCGAGCGAGGGAAGTGTCTACATTTCAAGATTGAACAATTTTGCTTTCGTACGACTGTGTGTCTGTCTGTATGTGTGTTCTCAGCTAGCTGCCACAGCTTTTATCCGATCTTCACGAAACTTGGCACTAGTGTTCCTTGATTTAATATTTTTTTCAATGTGAGCTTTTTGGATTGGGGGAAAATGGGTTAAAATAAGATCAAATAACGTTTTAATATTTTTCCGGGCTAGCGGCCTATTTATTATCCGATCTCCACGAAACTTGGCACACGTTTTTGTTTATTAGGTGGGTGAAATCCCAAAAAAATGTTTTGAATGTTCGCGAGGTCTACTGTTCGACCATAGCATGGCGATTTATTAGCATTTCTTAAACTTTCGCAAAACTTACACTGTTGTAACATTTCGTACATTTTGTAGCAAATCATACAAAATTTGAAACGTTCCGCATTTATTCGCAAATTATACTGCACTCTATGATATTTTATTTGAGTCATTAGCAGTTTGGTAACTATTCTAACCCATTTTGGTATCATTATCAAAACAGCTATGACTGTACAGTCACTTACAATTTCTAGACAAAGGTATGAAGCCAAGAAATGAAGTTTGTTGTTTTTTTAACTCGAAAGTGTATTTTGATGAATTGAAAGTGTTATAAAACTGTATAGTGCCGCCCTAGTCTATATTTTTTAATATCATGTTTACGTAAAGAAATCATCGATTTTGATTTTCGCATGCATCAAAATAATAATATGAATTTTATTAAAATTCTAAGTTTTCCTTAAATTTGTCGTTTATCATTACTTCCCAGAATTTGATCCATAACAGCAACACTATCGTATGGTGTAATAATAAAGGGTGTGATTTTTTTTCTAAATCAATGGGTTCGATTCCCAGCTAGGATTATAGGTTTTAAAAAAATCTAATGATGAGGTTTTAAGTTTCATCAAAATCGGGCTCGTGACTCCTTTGAGCATTTTTCGCTATTCCTTATAGTTCCGGATTTGGCCATCCAAGCCCATTTGAAAAATTCATATATAGTACGTTTCCTGCTGTACGTGTATAATTATCTACGTACAGCAGGAAACGTTAAAAGAAAATGAAAATTATTGATGAACGGGGGCCGTGGGAGTTCTCTGTAGTAGGTATTCTTTGTGTCTTGGAACTGTTTTTATTGTGAAGATGCTTTGAAAAAGGTTTATTTTAATTAAAAGTATTTTTGTTAGGTAGGAAGTGAAAAAGGTAATTTTATGTTTATGAAATTTGTGGACTACTGTACTTTCAGTGTATGAAATGATACATTTAAGTGATACAAGTTTTTAAGATTACGATAATAAATGGACCAACAATAAATAAAGTTGATATTTTGCGAAAGTGTATAATTTGCGACTCAATGCGGACCGTTTCAAATTTTGTATGATTTGCTACAAAATGTACGAAATGTTACAACAGTGTAAGTTTTACGAAAGTTTAAGAAATGCTAATAAATCCATATGGCGACCACTAGTAAGGTATAATATAGGCTTTTATCCCGAAAATGTGTTCCCGCGGGAATTGGGAACCATAAAACTATTTAACGCAGGCGAAGCCAAAATATGAATATTACACGAAATGTTCATATTTTGGGCCCATTTCTTGCTTCTACCGTAGTATACCTACCTACCTACTTACATCATATTTATAGGTACGTAAAGTACCTACTTATAGGTTTTAATAAGAAAATCAACAAGCCCAAATACGATGGGTTTGTCATAAAATAATTAAGAAGTTAAAATATCTATTAGGAAAAAATCGAAAATTATTTAGCCTTTCCTATAGACGCCTTTAAAACGTCCCCATTTCCTTCTATGAGATGGATCATCTGTACTAGTATAGTATTCTTATATCTGTATCTGTGCTTCTAAGAAGGTACGGGAGTGGAATTTCTGGCTGGCTAGTTAATTCAAAACATTTCAGAGTAGGTACCTAAACAGTCTGTAACTCTGTAAGATGCGGTGAGTTAATATTTTAAATTGCATAGTGATTTCATAAACTTTCAATTGACGGGTCGCGCGACGACCTTGTGAGTATTCTTGACCTCTACAAATCTACTTTCACCGTGACTGTGTGAAAAATTGTATTAACCTGAATTGTTCTGGTCATGATAATTAGATGTCAACTAAATCTAATTGTACCTTAATCCTAAAGGTTAGTCAGTATAATTATAGGTAGGTAACTTATCTAAATATATATTAAGTAGGTAACCATAAACTGTTTCATTCAACTTTGGCAGTACCGAGACGTGCCGAGTGTTTAGGGACTTGATCTATGGTATAGGGGCTCACAAAGTTCTTAGAGCTCCTAACTAATTTTAATATATTTATTTAGTAGTAGTAGTATTCAGTATATAGTAGGTACATATATGTAGTACATACTCGTATTATGTACATGCAAGTGATGTACGGACGAAACTTTGGATAAGTTCCCGGTAAGACATTAAGCTCGTCCGCCACATGTTACGTGGCACCAATAAATCGGCGAGAAGAATTAAATTAGTGCACTCAAGACGCTGTAGTAGCTGTAGTAGGTAAGGTATCTATGATTAGATATCTATGTCAATAATACGTTAACCTTCACGTACAATTAGGTAGGTAGTTAATCATGCTATCCGGTATCTAATAGACACAAGAATAGTGGGTAAATTGTTTATAAGTAACCATCACAGAGGTACCTAATATGAGAAACCTAAGCTTACAATTAGTAGTGAACAATAGGTTCAGAGGTTATGGTAAATAGTTTCAAAGTAGGTAGTAAATTCTAAATCAAGGACATTGGACACGGTGCGGCAGAGGTAGTCCACAATTACCTTTCCAAAATCCTTCACAGCATTATTATTTTGGGAGAATGTTAAATAAATATGTCGAAGTAATAAATTCGAAGAAATGTCTTGTCTAAGTATTGTCTGTCGAATAATCGTATGTCGAAGTTGTGGTATGTCTAATAATTGACTGTCGAAGCAATGACTTGTCGATCTGTGTTTTCGAAGTTCCCTACATTTTGAAGTAGTGTACTGTCTAAATTCAGTCCGTAACTCATTAAAATCTGCTTATTACAGACCCGTATAGGGTCTTATAAATATTGATTTATGTTCTTAATTCCGTTTAAATTAGCTTTACTAAAAATACTTCATGTCGTAACGTAGAAAAAACTAAAATGTTATGTATGTCATATTGAGCTTACCAAGATCAAGAGTTTTCGTCATCTTTCAGACCCCTACCTACTACCTACCATCATTTCGAAATAACTATTCTCACGTGTCAGTTGCGAGTCATGACTTGAACAGAATGCATTCTGACTTTCGGACCGACCGACTGCACAGTGTAAAAGAGGTTAACGAGTTTACCAATATGAGTTCTTTTAAGTCGATAAATCCTCTGACGTCTCTTTACGTGATTAACACGTTCATTGCGGCACCATACCGCCTATTCTTTGACGGGGTGCTATGCAGGGGTAGTAGACCTGTTGTGCTTATTTGAGTAATCGGGTTCAAACCACCTGTTCCACATTTTATCTTTGAAGTTAAATATATCTGTAAGTAATAATTATCGTAGTTAACATTGAACACGTGCTTACGTTGTGTCTATATTGAGTTACTACGAGTAAAATGACTTTGAATAGTCGCCCGCGGCTTCGCCCGCTTGATAAATTTTATACCTTCCTCAAGAACCATAAAAATATTTCATGCGGGCTAAGCTGCGGGTTTACTCTAGTGTATTAAGTAAATATGTTTCTGTTTAATAATGTTCACTCACTTAGTTACTGTACGCAAGAACGTAGATGAATGTTCTTGTAATTAGCAACGCGCCCATTTATCAACCTTAAAACATCACTAACATGATGATATCAAAGTCCCGTAGGACAGTTATACTCGCAGATTCATGCAGTTTGCGCCGTAGGACAGTAAAAGCATCGATTTTCAACCCGATACCGCAGCGCACTGACTGAACATGTTAATATTTTTTTCCATATACGGAATTTCCTAAGTCTTACGTTGTGTAATACCTTGCTGACCTTTCCGTTGATTTAAATTGTTAATCTCCAAATTACCTATGCTTTACGGACTAGTTCTTAACTAGGTAAGCCTAGTAGAGTCTCTTCTCTACTATTTTCTTGGGTAACCGTAAGTAGGAGAATTATATTATATTATCTCCTAGGGATCCTTAAGTCGTTGAATTGTTCCTCGGAGGCTGTGGCCTGGTTTAAATCCTATCTTCAGGGCCGCTCGCAGTGTGTTCGCTATAATGACCAACAGTCTGAATGGCGTAATCTTGCTGCGGGTGTACCTAAGGGCGGTGTACTTTCTCCTCTTTTGTTCTCCATCTTCATCAACTCTGCAGTTCGGGTTATTTCTTCCAAATTCCATCTGTACGCAGACGATCTACAGCTTTATAGGCATTTTACTCTTAACGAGTATCGGACTGCCATCGCTGCCATGAATAACGACCTGAGTGCTATCAGCTTATGGGCAAGGTCCTACGGCCTTCACATTAATCCATCCAAGTCTCAGGCTATTGTTATTGGCAGCCGGCAGATGTTGGCAGGGCTGGATACGGGATCTCTGCCAGCTATATTGCTGGACGACATTCCAATCAAGTACACCGATGCCGCTAAGAATTTGGGAGTTTTCTTTGACGGCAATTTGTCTTGGCTTGGTCATATTAATGAGGTCAGCAAAAAGATTCACTTTACTTTTCACACGTTAAAATGTCTACAGAGTTTCTTGCCTCTGGACACCAAAATTACACTGGCCCAGACGCTTATTCTGCCCATCTTAGACTATGCGGATGCTTGCTGCTTGGATGCTACTGAGGAGCTCTTAAACAAACTTGAGCGGTTGCAAAATTTAGGTATTCGATTTATTTTTAACTTACGTAAGTATGATCATGTCTCAAAATTTCGCAAGGAACTCAAGTGGCTCCCAATCCGCCTTCGTAGGAATACTCGGTTATTATGTCTCCTCTTCAATGTCCTACACAATCCCTCATATCCTTCCTACCTGCGGGAGCGGTTCACTCTGATGCGCGCATCAGATGAACCGTGCCGGCCTCACCTATCCTACCGCCTCAACTGTCCTTCCCATAAAACCGATTTCTTTTCCTACTCTTTTTCTGTTCATGCTGTTCGGCTGTGGAACGCTCTTCCGGACGATATAAGGAACTGCAAAACTGTTTTTGTCTTCAAGAAGAAAGTGAAGGAACACTATCTCGCTTCCCTTCCTTAACTATTTGTATGTTAATGTATGTATGTTTATGATAAGTTAATATGTATGTATTTGTGTAGTTATAGTGTATGTAAGTTTATTAACCTTAAGTTTACAACCGTACCAACCTGCACACACACCACCAACTGATTGAACTCACTTCTCCTGTCCTATTAGGCCCATTGGAAGAGATCTCTTTAGAGATAAGTGGAGCCTTTGTATACATGTTTAAATTGTCTATTCACAATATTGTTTATACTGTGTGTACATAAATGAATAAATAAATAAATAAATATCTGTGGTAGTAGGTAGGTACTAATCTTCAAACGCTAGGCAGATAAAACAATACTTGCGGTTAATACCAAGAAAATACCAAGGCTTTGAATTTATCTGTATAAGAAACTTTTACGTAACATTTGGATATAAAAAATTGTTGGTCAAAGATTCGTCTGATGGCTACTATTACTCAGTCATATAGTATAATCGTGCACCAAATCGTGCTGGTTTACGAGGGCACTCATCTGGAAGCGAAGGTGTCGGATCCGGCACGGGCGGTTCGCAGGGGCAGGGCTCTTTTGGTAACTGTGCACGTTTGGTGTAGTGGACTCGGGCTCGACAAAAATATCCAAATTCAGGACGATCTACTTGTAATTTATTTTTCATACAGTCATCAAATATAGCTTGTGTTCTCCGACAGTGCCGAAGAGAGAAATCACCAGAGCTTTTATCTACGCAGTTAGCATATTGTTTGAATTCTTCAAGACATTCGGTTTTGATTTTTTTAAGAACCCCCATAGCACAAGCGGTGACCAGTTTGCCCATTCCGACGCAAGCCCTTGCATCTTGCAGCTCTTGGCGACACAACATAAATTCGTTGTTAACACATTCACACATCTTACCAATGTAGGGAGACGCAGACATCAGAGTTGATGTAGAAAGGTTAATTTCTTGTACCTCGAGTTCCTTTATTGTTGGGAGTGTTACATCATTTGTTAGTACCATGGCCGAGGGTGTTGAATGTTTACCGACTAAGAAAAATAAAAATCTATTTTAATGTATATACAAACAATTATTTATTGGAGGTACTTGACAGGTGACGTATACCTATTTATTTATGCTTTAACGTGCAACATGGATAAACCACCAACATAAATTGACACAAGCAAGTTTAATGGAAACTCGTTGGTCTCTTGAATCTTATTTATGTGTTATGTGTTACAGAGGAGTTAATATCTGTTTTAAAATAAATAGTGATAAGTTGAATAATTAAGACATATGTACCTAATATAGTTATCAATATTAAGCACTTTGGCATCGTACTAGTTCTTATGAATAACCTATCCATGTAATGTAATGCTGATTATTGTTAAATTTTGACTTAAAATTAAATGCAATTGGCGCCTGAAGCATAGGACTACCTAGTTCAGGCGCAAATTACGTTTATACGACTACCTATTTATAAGATATCTAGATATATGTAAATAGGTATTATTATACCTACATACTTAAGTTACTGATGCACTAACTATAATTTAATAGCGCACAATTAAAATTAAGACTATGTAAAATTTTATTATACAATTATTACGAAAATAAATTTACAAATTTACTATTTACAAATTTACTAACTGTCCACATGATTTCGATAGTCTCCCACCATCATCCACCGAGCCTTTTCCCAACCCAGACGGGGTCGGCTTTCCGCTTGCGAAGCGGCTGAACTTTTATGTTTTCCGTTCCGTGACTCCCATTTGACCTTCACAGACAACCCATGGGAGATATTGAAGTGCTGTAGATACCAGTCGGACTTTTGTTTTAGAGCTCTATCCAATTACCAATAACGACTGCCATAGATGTCCGTATGGCAACCGCGACGAAAGTCATAAGAAATGGTCACCCATCCTAAGACCGGCTTGGCTAGATGTTGCTTAACCTTTGCAATTTGTTAAGGCCCCTCTAATATTAATAATATTCAATTAATAGATACCTACTTATATCGTTAGGTAGGTATACCTACATACAATGATCAGGCAGTAAAATACTTTAGAAAGGCGTTGCAAATCATACTCTCATACTCATCTAATGATAGATAAAGAAAATATTTTTAACGAACTTGAGTCATCGTCATATTTCACGATTAATACCTTAAAAAACTTTTTTCGTTAGCAGCGTCCGGTCAGTCACTAGCCTGTCCAGCAGTCCGAACCACCAGTGGATGGCTGGACTTGTTCCCACTGCCATGCAAGAAAAACACCGAATGTGGTGTTATGGGCAAGAAACACATTTGTTGCAAAGGATTTTGCACAAAGGGTGTTAAAACGAATGCTGCTCTTCAACGGTGAGTTGTTGTTGTTTTCTCAAGTTTTTCGGGAATACACTACCTACCGGGATTAAAGTAGTTTTTCTTCCTAATCTATGGCGGGGGTCGCGCTCATTTTGTATTGGTTGTTTTTGGTCTCCACTGAATCTATTCGGGATTAGTAAGTGAGTCAATTCCTCTGTAAATCCGCAAATACGAGTACCTTGCTGTTTCACGTCCAGTCGCAATTTAGTCGCGAATTTAGAAAGGGTTGTCAAGTACCAACTTCCTTAAATTGAAAGTGAACATAGAACACGTGCAACTGATTTCGTGTAGGAACATACGCTTGTTGCCCAGTGCAGCGCCACAATCGGTCGGTAGTGTAGACTCATTTTAGGATAATGCTAACCATGAATCAAGATATTTTAGGATCAAAATACTTAGGTATTGAACGTAATAATTATAAGTAGGTACGATAGTTAGTTAGTTGGTAGTTAAGTTGGCACATAGTAGTAGTTATTCCCTATTCTGTGGTAGTAGTATAAGTAGTATCATATCAACGCGGTTAGATTATTATTATTGAGTTATTGCGGTTTCTGGAACTAACCAAAATATTAAGAACGCGATTGGTAATTTCTAGGCTTCGTGCGAGGTATAATTACCTACTTATATCCTTACAAAGGCTAACACACAAAAACCCGGTAAGGGATGATAGGTTTGACGTGGCCGTAAAAAAATTTGGTAGGTACCTACTTGGAAGGTACCTGCTTATTGTCCTAAATAATGCTTTTTTAATTTACCGCCTTAACGTCCATTCTGAAGGTTAATTCAAGCGTCCTTAATATCTAATGCTTATACTCGTATGTACCAGATAGGTATAAGCACCTACACTAAACTGGCTGATATGATTGTAGACCGTCAGAGATCACGAGTAGCGTAGACGAGACGAGTAGCAGTAGTACAAGCACAACCACATCCACACCCTCTTCCACAACCAGCACCACTAGCACCACCACCACCACAACGACTACTACAACCACTACACCTCCTCCGAGTACCACCAGCTCCACGACTACGAGTACAACTACAGCGCCTCGCCCGACCACGACCTCCACTACAACAGAAGCCTCATTGCCATTCCTGCAGCTGTTGCCCATACAGACACAAGCTACGCCAACTAAAGCACCAGTGAAAACAAGTAAGTTCTTAAAAACTAAAAACATACTTGCCTACTTTTGTCCACATATCCAGATATTTAACTATAAGCAGGCGGGACTAACTTTGTATCTAGGTTTGAACTTATATTTTTAGAGTCCCGCTTGCTTATAGTTAAATATCTGGATATGTGCAGTCGGGATTTTGTTATTGTTTAATTATTAAGTTTTATTTACAGCTTTTTAGTTTCATACTTTTGTAATATGAATTCTCATACCAACTTAGGTACATTGAAACTTATAAGTTTTATATATTTCTAAAATCCTATTTAAAACTCTTCATTTTGATACTCCACTCGTAAAGTTTGACGAAGATTTTTTTTTGACAACGAATTTTATTGTGCCAAATGGCCAGGGTATACTTTTTATTCACATTTTATGTACCCAGTGACACTCGGGAGATTACCTTTCATTTGATACCCCATTTGTCAAAATCCATCTAGCCGTTAGGCCTGCAGAGGGAAACAAAGAAGCATACACATATACGCGCGAAACACATAACCCTCGCTGACACAGTCGGGTAAAAAAATAAGTCGGTATAATAGGTAGTATTTTACACTGTTCAATTGATATCTTCCGAACGATTAATTATAAGTAGGTACCTAGATATACCTAGTTTTTATTAGCATTAGCGTAGCGGGGTGAGGCCCCACAGCACGCAGACCTTCTGGCGATGTCAACAGACACCTCCAACACCACCTCGCCCCGCGAACTGCTTCCTCCGCCAGGGTCTTCACGCGCATGTCCGCGTTCACGGTGGAGCGTCACCATAGCGTCACCGACGGAAACCGTACTGGTTGTCCGCCAGCAACACGCGTCAGATGCTCGATGAGGCGTTCCGCGATAATTCGCTCAAAGAGCTTACACACCTCATCGAACAACACGATTGTTGGGATACTGACCACTTTCGATGCATGCGCTGAAGAGCCTCCTCAGTCGATGCCCGAGTTCTTCGAGGGCCAGCACCCATACACGGCCCGGAATGCCGCCGGGTCCACGGGCGGTGATTTTCCGGCGACTGAGCCGAAGTACTATCGCTTTTAACTCGCCCTCTCTGACTTCGGGTACGTCGTCTTCGTTGCTGCTATCCGCGTTGGGCGTCTGAAACGGGGCCATGCGCTGAGGGATGTGCTTCTCCGCGCTCGTCGGAAACAGAGAGCCCAAGACCCCCTCCAGTTGATCCGGCTGGAGACTCTGGGTCAGTGGGAGCGCGCTCGGTCGGAGTTTACCTCTGACCTGAAGGTACGGGCGCATCCATGGGTCCGCCGCGCCGGCCCCCCCTAGTTTCCGAATCAGGACCAGCTTTCCCGTCCTAAAGTCCAACGCTTAGACTACGGATGTTTATGAAATAACTATTATTAATTAGGTATGTATATTAACTTGACTATCAACTTAAACTGGTAATAACACAAAATAGCACTAGCACATTACGTGAAAAGTCTTCCTGTGTGTTACATTAGATAACTGGTGTCAACTATAGACACAGCATAGCTATAAAATTGATACCTTTATACTACTGTAATTATCTAATAGCTGGCACGTAAGTGTTTTGAGTTGCTTGAACATTTGTGGGACAGCGAGACTTAAAATACAGTTAAAGTTATATCACTAGATACCTACAGTTACGTATTACTATTCCCTATTCTGTGGTACACAGCCAGCATTTTAATTACTTTGTTACGCCCAAAGTAATTAACGTTTTTGGGCACAACCAAGACTTCAATAGGTAAATAGGTACCTACCTACCAACTTAAGGTACTTACTCGTAATAACTTAACAACCTTATTGTAGTATTGCATATATCACAAAATTAAGCAACATAATGGCAGGACGCTCAAAACGTATAATTTAGAGCCCTATCAGTAGGATACTTAATGAAAAGTCAACACGATAGATTGGTCGTTTCCAAGAGACCACATGCATGACCCAACTACTTAATTGATGGTAATTAAGTATACTTACATTAATTTATGGTATTCTATCTATTGCAAAAAACCTGTCACTGACACAGACTCATAGCTCCTAAACCACCACCACTTTACTAAATTATAAAGTAGGTACCTACCTAACTACCTATCTTCCATACATGGCGATACTGATATATAGCAATCCATTTCTAAAATGGGTTCTGTTTAATTTTTCGAATGAAGATTACCTACTAAGGTACCTGTGCTCTTGCTGTAGGTACTACGTATATAAGTACATATAGTAGGTAGCTAGGTACGAATAGGCATAATATAGCCTCATCTCGTCTCAAGTTAGCTTCCTTCATACATAACACAACTGAGATGGGGTTAAATGGTAGAGGTGTACGAATATTTGCACAGTGATAAAACCTGATTGAGACATTCCGCAGTATACGTATACGTGTGATCAAGAATGTTGCTTTGTCAGTACATAAGAAATCAATTTATCGTACAAGGGTGGATTGAAAAGTAATCGGCCTAACCAAGAAAATAAATACATAGGTAATAAATGAAAAAATGAAATATATTTTTATTTTTCAACGTAATCACCATCAAGTTCAATGCACTTTTGCCACCTTCCCTTCCAAGCATTTAGCTCGTTGAAAAAAAATGATTCTTCCTTAGAGTCAAAATATGCGTCTACTGCTGCTTTGACCTCGTCATTTGTCAAAAATCTTTGACCTCCCAAGTGCTTTTTTAGGTTAGGGAACAGAAAAAAGTCTGACGGTGCCAGATCAGGTGAATAAGGTGGATGCGGTAACAGTTCAAAGCCACAGTTGTGAATTTCTGCCATTGATTGGACAGACGTGTGAACACGAGCGTTATCTTGATGAAACAGGACTTTTCTTCTGATCATTCCTGGACGTTTTTCCTTTATTTCCTCTCGTAAACGACGTAGTAAGGTGCAGTGATAATCAGAGTTTATAGTCTGAGCCCTTTCAACATAATCAACCATAATCACACCCTTCGAGTCCCAGAATATTGAAGTCATCACCTTACTTGCCGACAAAATCGACTTAGCCTTTTTGGGGGGGTGGTGAACCAGGTCTTTTTCACTGTTTTGATTGTTGTTTTGTTTCCGGTGTACAGTAATGAACCCATGTATCGTCCATAGTAACAAAACGATTCAAAAAATCACATTCATCAGCTTCAAATAACTCCAAACAGTCGCGTGCAATAGTCAATCGCATCCTTTTTTGCTCAACTAAAAACAGTCGCGAAATCCACCTCGCAGACACCTTGTGGAAACTCAACACGTTGACTATTATGTTTTGAGTACGTTCATAAGAGATGTGCTATCTCTCTAATTTTCAATCTGCGGTCTACCATAAGTACAGTATTTTTTAACATTTTCGTCAATAGGGGACGTCGAAGGCCTTCCAGAGCGGGGTTCGTCTTTCACACTCTCTACCACGCTTGAATTCTGCTATCCATTTTTTGACGGATGAATATGAAAGAGCGCAATCCCCTAATGTACTGACCATATCATCATGGATGGCTTTTGATGACAGCCCCTTCTTATGGAGGTACTTAATGACGGCATGCTGCTCGCTTTGCTCCATTTGCGAAAATGATGTCAGATTGCCTTGTTAATAAATTTATAAAATTAAAACTAATTATCGCACACGTTTCAAACTTCACACAATTAACAGGTCTGAATTGAACTAAATAATGTGGGTAGATTTGATTTTTAGAACTAAATGGATCAGTGTTAGGCCGACTACTTTTCAATCCACCCTCGTAGATTAGACCATATTTTTGCCAGGCCATTCCGTTACTGCAGACAAACTATTCACGAAAACGACAATCTAATACATTTTACGAGTACTTATCTAAATGTGGATTACTTGAGCGCAGGCAAGACACAAAAGTACGTGTGCCCGAAGCCTGGTCGAGCCCCAGTGCTCCTGTTCCCAATCCTGTGTCAAAAGAACTCGCAGTGTCGCGCCATTGGCGGCCCTGACCAGGTCTGCTGTGAGGGACGATGTGTAAAAGGAAACCCAGCGCCGCGGCCGACCTCACCGCCCATACCCCATGAACGTATGTACCTATCTAACTACCTTAACTGAAATTTAAAGCTGAAAAAATACAAGACAGCTGAAAGAATACAAGAGAACCAAATGGTGCACTTGATAACCAATAGTCACCACTAATAAGGTGGTCCTAATATGTTATTATAATATTACTAATATTGTTTTGTGGTAGGTACATGACCGTCCTGGCTATATGAAACCCACCCCCAGTAATTGATAAGATCTAGCTAGACTATAAAATACCTAGGTACCTAGTACCACAGACAATATAATATAATTCTTATCCTAGTAGGTACCACCAACCATATTCCATTTACAGCTTTATTGGGCGTTATTCCTCGTGAATGTCCTGCAACACCGCTTGGCGAGCTGCTGTTCGAGGTCCAAAGCTGCAAGACTGACGCCGACTGTTGGCCACGGATTTGTTGTCCCGATGGTAAACGTTCCTACTGCCAAACTGCACACGCAAGGTTGGACCTGGTGCCTGTTGCCAGTAGGATCGAAGCGCGTAAGTCACATTTATGTAAGACTAGGATTTGTAGCATGATAAGAGTTGTCAAATTAATAATTTGCACCTAAAATATAACTTTCCCTGCCTCAGTTGCGCAGTGGTATGTGTATGCGACTGCCGTACCGTAGCCCGTTCGATTCCCGGGTCGAATCAAATATTTGTGATCTTAAAATGTTTGTTTCGGAGTTCAGGTATTTCCTTTGTATATTTAGTATGTATTTAGAAATACATAAGTATGTTTAGATTATAGGAATACTCAACACAAAAAAACCCTATACATAATACATACCGACCCGTCTTGCCAGCGTGGTACCTATATGCAGGCTGAATTGCCCCCTCTTTGGGGGGAGGCCTATGCCCAACAGTGGATGTCAAATGGGCTGAGAATGATGATGATGATAATTATATGTTTTCAGCTGTGAGGATGTTCGAGCAGTATGTGCAGTGCACACCACCTCCAGCATACGACGTGTTCCCACAAAAGTGCAGCTCGAGTGTGGACTGCTTCCCAAACCTATGCTGTGCCGAAGGTGGCAAGAAACACTGTAGACCTCCACAACGCAGTTTATTAGCTCTACTTGCTGGTGTTGGACAGGTAATACAGAGTCAAAGTGGACACTAGAGAATGCACGTGTTTCGCTTTTAGTTTAAGTATGTACCATTCCTTCATTCATTATTTTATGTAACATTTCTCTGTTTTGTTCCAGAGAGTAGGAAACTCCCTGAACAGTTTCCGGCAAGCTCAAGGTGACTCATAGTTATGTACATAATGGATGTTTTAATTGTAGATAAGTAGGTAGATAATAAAATTATATGAAATTTACCTAGTTCTTTTTATATTTTTGTAATTTTTGTAAAATAAACTTTTTTTATTTATATCTACCAGTTTAATTCCGGTGTCCCGCCTGAGCAAGTATTCATTCACTGATGTAGGTATCCTAAGGTGATTAAGTGATCCATTCCAGGTCGAAGTCTCTTCTATGTATGCTTAGATCTTTAAAACTACGCAACGGTTTTCACCAATGGATAGTGGTTTTCGAGGAAGGTTTGTGTTTATTATTTGTCACGCGGGCGATGCCGCGGCCCTCCGCAAGTAATATTATAATCTGCAACTTAGCACAGCGTTTTAAGCTCGCATATTCCATGTCTCCATAAGCGGCGAATGCTTAGTCCCAACTCCCAACCGAGAGTTAGGAACCCTGCGCCTCAATTTCTCGAGACGATCCAACGCCTCATAGTCATTGAAACAAGGAGGCATTGGAGCAAAAAAATTCATATTGGGGTACAAATCTTGGTTGCATGCCTCGATGAGATCTTATAAGAGACCTCTGCCCAACAAGCATGGCATCGGAAGAGTTTGACGAGAACCAATGATATCACAAGAAATACCATCATTAGCGCTCTGGTAAGTGGGTAGGTATGATAAAACAAACACACATATTACGCTTATATCCCCGAAGGGGTAGGCAGAGGTGCATAGCACACCCACAATTTGCCAGTATTTTTAGTCCCACGTAATAGGGGCAACCCTATTGCGTCACCGGGTACACATATAATGGGTTATGTCCAAAATGGCCGAATTAATTTAATAAAAAGTAGCAGCAATATAGTTATTTAAAAAAAAAAATTTAAACCCGTTGCATTGCGATGAAATGTTGATAGGCAATAAAATCTTACGTGCCAGCCACTATGGCACGGCCAATTAAAGTCCTGGTCGTCTCGGACAATGGTATGCTAAAATTTAAAATGTAAAATTCTCAAATTCTATTTTCCATTGGAACATCCAGTCTTTTTACGGGAAAGTAAGTACCCAAGATTCCTAGTAGCGCATACCTCGAAAACTAAGCACCCCATGTCAATTTTTGCCCTCATTTTTCCGGCCCCATAGTACCCTAAGTATTTGAACCCCATAGTACCCTAAGTATTTGAACCCCATAGTACCCTAAGTATTTGAACCCCATCTTCCCACAAAATTTTTCTTCCCAATTCTCATCCCACTTTCCACAAAACTTGAAGCCCCTATATCCTGGTAACGGAGCTTCCCAGCTCAATTCTGAGCAAATTTTCGTTCCCCCTCACCTCAACCGAGACGTATTCTATACGCCTCAAAAAAAAAATCCCGGGAATTCCCATAGATTAATACCCAAGATTCCCAGTACCCGATATCTCGGAAACTAAGCATCCCAGGTCAATTTTGATTTCAATTTTCGGGCCCCTTGAACCCCCTGCAAGTAATAAAACTCCATCTGTTCCCATAAAAAATTCCCAATTCCTATCCCACATCCCAAAAACATTTGATTTGATTGATATTACGGGTGACAGTTGGACGTGTTTCTATGTTCCCCTACATTTCTAGGTTCTATGAGTAGGTTTGGAGGCTATATCCTGGTAATACAACATCCATGCTCCCCCCCACGGGCTGCTATGTTGCAGTTTAAATATATGTACGATATTAGTAAACTACACACGCGAACAGCTACTAGTGCGTCACAAGCTAGAAGGCAGACGCACGTTCGCTACTGAACTGCGTTTGTTAGTAGATTCCGAAAACCGTCAAAATTTGCCTTCAACGTGCAAATTCAATGCTTCTTTGCTACAATTGCAATTCGCGACTTGCCCCCCTGGTGGAAAAGAACTCTTAACCTCTTAAACTGAATAGGTACTAAAAGGTGCAACTCACTGAATGTCTTATTACTGCTTAGATTCATAGGCCTTCTGTGCATTGAAGCTTCCACATACACACAGCCCTTACATGATAGTACGACACCAATGAATGACATTGAAGACTACCAGTTTACAATAGTAAATGAGTGTGATGAAAAAATGGTATATTAATTAAAACACAATTGTAACTTAAATTAAGGTCTATATTGACAGAAACATTTTTTTTTAGTCCAGCTGAAACAAAAGAAACATATTTGTTAATGTAATATGTAAATGTAATCGTCTGCTTAGATGGTGTGGTTGGTAGTGCACAAGCTTTGGACTCCAGCCTCAGGTTTGATTCAGGCATTGTGCCGTCGAAATATTTGTGTGATCCAAATGTTAAGTTTCCGAGCTTGGGTGTTTTCTATGTATATTGTGTATGTATTTAGAAATATATAAGTATGTTTATCAGTTGTCTAGTTCCCATAGCACAACTTTATAGCTTAGTTTGGGCTACATGATGGTGTGTGAGAATGTTACAACATAATTATTGAGCGAAGCGAGCGGAGTTCCTTATCAGGTGACTCCAATGCAACTCGATATCAAATTGTTTCTCGACAACTACCCAACCGATTTTCATGATATTTTCACTCAAAAATCAAGCATTCTCAGGAGCAGGTTTTGTTCGAGACCGAATTTTGATTTAGGACCCTCAAAAAAAAGTTATTGACCAAAAATATGTCAACAACCAATTTTCATGATTTTTTCACTCAAAAATCAAGTATTCTCAGGAGCAGGTTTTATTCGAGATCGAATTTTGATTTAGGATCCTCAAAAAAAGTTATTGACGAAAAATAAGACAACAGTTGCTTCGCTCAATTGCATGCTGCAGCGCAGTACCACGACAGCGACTGCAGCTCCTAGTTATTATGATTTGGTAAAAATTTACATGTAAGGTACTTCGGTACCTACTCATCTCTCTGTGACATGACAGTATAGATAGATAAAAGGGCAAATATATTTTCTCTCATGATGTAATGAAATCATTACAAGTCTCATTTTTAAATTCGCAAGAAGCAGATATTCTTCTGTGAGTCCAACATTATGAACATTCATTTAGCAGTTATGTGAACTAACCATACATAACATACACAATAATATTTAAATAGGAATATTTGGAATAGCACACACACATCATGTTATTATGTCTATGTATACCATGACCATACATGATCATAGTATTATTATCAATATCACTATCTCAAATTATAATCATAACCAAGTGGTTGGAAAAGAGGAGGCTTTGAATAATAACCATACAATTTAGTAAACGTACAACAGGTCAAACTGTCATATTACCAAATTCAAACCACTTCAAGGATGTGATGTGGTGATAGGAAAAGAGATCAACATACCTTCTTGAAACCAATGTCATTAGCGTACTCCCTGAAGCACTGTCTGCAAATATTCAGACCATATTTGCGTATAAGACCATGTTTGTTTGAGCAGGCGCGGCTGAAAAATGGAAAGGAAAACATGAAACACGTGTTCTAACCACGAACAGATCGTGTGTTCGTGCTGCTAAGTAAAATGTTACATGTTACCAATAGACACTTACCACGAACGGGAGCCCTGACCGTATCTACGAGGGTGAGAATACCATATATTAGCGTGACCCATGATGCAAATATTTATTTAAAAGCTGTGCAGCAGTGAGGATACCGTCCACAATGGCGACACCACAGATGATAAAAGAAAGATTATTTTCAGCGGTCAACCACAGATTATTTATTTTTCTTCGCTGACCACAGATCAGATAAAAGATCAAATCACAGTGTAGCCATTCTAAAATTTAAAGTATGTACCTACCAAATTGATATATTATGTATATGAAGGCCCAGGGGACGATCAAGCGTCGTTCAAAATATGTTATAATATAGTTAGGTATCGAATCAATGCATATAGTACAAAAATATCTCTATGAGCTCGAACTATGAACTCGTTCACACTTCGCTAAACTACAGTGTTTTTTTTATTACAATTAAAATATCTGCAATTTTCCTGTGTTTTTGTAGGGGGAGAAAATGAAAATGCCTGCAGTGAGTAAAATAGATGTGATGTGCTGGTTATATCGCACGCCACCCCCTCCCACCTCCCTCAGTCAGTTCATCCAACCTCCTCCCCACCGCATCACCGCACCACCTGCCACCGTCGCCGTCGCCATCATTCGTCGCTCGGTCAACTGAGCTTGCTTCTATACTTAAACGCTTGCGATATTATAACTTAATGTGAACGCCATGCTCTATAGTATGGCATGTCTACGTAATTTTACTTTACACATACATACATAGTCATGGCGAATTCTGAATGATTCTTTATCGTGGGGTCGTTCACTCTTGTTCATATTTTCATTGATGATGTCATTATAAATGTCATTGTCAATGTCAAGGGATGCAATATTTGTACTTGTAAATTACGATTTTTCAATAATTTTATTTTAAATTTGTACGACTGTATTGTATCAATTAGTATCAAAGAGTACATTGCATACCCTGATTGTATCTTCATTTAACTCTCATAATTGGAAGTGAAGTAAATATCTAGCTTAATTGTGAAAATTTGCTGCAAAGTATTTAGCTATCTTGCGCTCTCGTACGCGGTTTGAAAAGTATTTTAGATATTTAGCGAATATATGTGTTCCAAAACATTAAATAATGATAATTTAAGCTATATTCACATTTTTTGCAATTCATATCTTAAAGCCATCACGCATCAGCCACCTTTGCTCTGAGATTTTATTTTTTAGACTTAAAACTGTAGTTTACATTTCTATTTAGTGAAAGTTTTACAGTAAGTCTTAAGGAGCCATTAGCCACGCTGACCGGCGCTAACGTAGTCGTCAGCATTTTTTCACTCTACTTCGGCTGATAAGTTTAGTCTTTAATGAGCTTTATTGCAATATTTGGAGAAGTGACTTAGTAACAAGCAAAATAATTTGACTTATATTATGTGTATCATGAATAATAATTATTTATATTGTTTTTAGGTACTTACACCAATATAAAAAAAATGAGTTTTATTTGTAATATTATTAAGAGATTAATACTATTATGTATCAAGATTTCATTATATTTAGCAATATTAGCTACCATAATAGTTCTTATACCTAATCTACCACCATATACCAAATTTTCAAGTATTGAGTGAGTACAGTTTTATTTTATATGTTAATTAATTCATGTGTGAAAACAATGGATAGTTTATTTTTGGACATTGCTGATCTAAGTGTAATTATAGGTTAACACCGACACAGCCAAGAGTGGGCCCTTTGGCACCAAACAGTGCATTGAATAATGCTCAAGAAAAATACAAAGGCAAACTGCTGGGGCCTGAAGGATTCCAAATTTATAAAGGGGAACTGTACACCGGCTTAGCAACAGGTGAAATTGTGAAGATATCACCAGGAGGACATGTTACTTTTGTCACCCAAATTGGTCAACCTTGCAGTAAGTAACTTTGCCTTAACTGATAATGGAAATACATAGATCTCCTATGTATTTCCATCATGTGAATATGTAATCAAGAAAATTACAATCACATCTTGATAAATTGTTAATATTGACATCATAGTATCCAAAATTAATTATGTTTGTCCTGATTACAATATGTAATTGTTTATTAAAATCAATCTAGTAATTACCTTGATTATAAGGTAGTACACAATGTTGAATTATTAATGAGCTACAAGAAGTATTGTTTTTATCAGTTGCCTTTTAAATAGTAATTATGTAGGTTTAATAAATCATTATGATAACTTTGTTTGTTTATTTGCATAAAGATAAATGCCCTGGAATATTACTATACACTATATGGGCTTATATTTGTTGTACATTTCTGTTGCTAGGTATCAAAGAGAAACGGAACTAAACCACTCAGCTTATCTTTCAGGGGGACTTACAAAAGATTATAATTGTGGAAGGCCTCTTGGTTTTGAAATAGATGAGAAAGCTCAAACACTTTATGTAGCAGATGCTTATTATGGTGTTTGGAAGGTAAATTTAAAGACTGACAAGAAACAATTGTTAGTATCACCTCGAGTAGCAGTAGGAAACCGTTTGCCTAAGTTGTTTAATGCTGTTACACTTGGCAAAAATGGTGATTTTTACTGGAGCGATTCATCAAGTGATTTCTCGTTGCATAATGGAGCTTATGGTACAATGAGTGATCCATCTGGAAGGTAATTTAACTTGTGACTTATTATAGGAACAACAAGTCTTTAAAAATTATGGGATAAGATTTCAAAGTGTATATTATTTATAAGTATTTAAGTTCTAAAGTATCCGAAAATCGTTGGTTAGAACTTAAAAGCAACTACATTATGTATAAGATTACTATCTTATAAGCCAAATAAATATGTGAATACTTTTGATTAGTTAGCTCCAAAATCGTTTCTACATTGTAAACTAAGGCCATTCGCTAAGTTAAGCGTGTGCACGCGACGGGTGATTGAGAGTCTTCCCCTACCTAAGGGCTCGCCCTTCAAACTCATACTCGACTTGCAATACATAGCCTATTTCACGGCATTTTTTAATAATGTACTAGCGGTGATTCCGGAGCGCGCCCTCGCTGCGTGCACACGCCGCGTGCGCACACAATTAGCGAACGCACTTAATGGTATTACTGCGTGAATATTAATCTTTGCATTATTTTTTTTTATTTAATATAAAACATTTACAATTGTATTATTATCTGACAAGGAAATCATACCAAATCACTGACAAAGGTATTTTCAATATATTCATAGATAAATACCATACAGACCTCTTTTAAATAATATGTTTAGAGTGGATTAGGTTAGGACATTATTAAATATGTTAATTGTATTTCCAGAGTTTGCTACTATAATGCTGCCAGGAATGAAAGTAAAATAATTGTGGATAATTTATGGTTCCCCAATGGACTGGTCGTATCACCCGATGGTCACCATTTGATCATTGCGGAAACTTGTAAATTCAGGCTTTTAAAGTACTACATATTGGGACCTAAGAAAGGACAGACAGAAGTATTTGTTGAAGGATTGCCAGGTACTTGCAGTCATTATCTATACATATATTAATAAATGAAGCAAAAATGAAACAAAAAAACTAAATGAATAAAAATTTTGCACACTTATAAAGTTAATATAGAGAAAAAGTGTAGAATCCTAATATTATGTTTAAAAAAACTCATCACTGGCAAACCATTACCGGGAATTCTCTCAGTCTCTACCGGAGGCACTCGGCAATGGACGTAGGTGCGGCCGCGACCTCGGGCCGCGGATTTATACAAAAAAAAAAGGTATGGATGTAGGTTTCCTCTCAAGCATATTATAGGTACACCCACATTTAGCGAGTCCCACGTTATACATTCTAGCCTATTACTGCACTTGTTCGCGTCTAATAAGTCCGTTTCAGAATTAGAAGAAGATTCGATATGGATAAGTGTGCGAGGTTACATGAGATTAAACAGAATTCTAAAATTCGTTTCGTTCGAGTCGTTCGGCTCGGATAAGTTCGTTCACCATAACATACACGAACACGAATTTATCGACATAGTCATATTCAAACCGCAGAAAATTTCAAAAATGTTTTAATTCGGTGACATGATTGAGTTTTCGATCAACTTTAGTCGCCGCTGTCATGCTCGCAGGTAGTTAGGTCATAACTGAACACTCATTGAAGTATTCTAGTAACTTCCTCAATTAATTCAAGCCTATTAGTACCTAACGCCTCAAATTTGAAATTACCGTCTAGGTAAGTATAAAATAAGTATAAGTTATAAGAAAACTAATAATCGTTAAATCATTTTAATGAGCCATAAAACATAATAATGTTGAAGAAATTACAAATTTGCAACTGTGTATGAAATTGTAATTGTCAGTTTCACTGTTTACAATGAACATTATGTATTCATTACCATTTCACACATTGGCAACTTAACTACCTACTCTGCAATTTGACTTACACAATAACTGGTTTTAATAATTGAAACATGATTTAAATGAGAAAAGACTTCACACAAAATACCGTTTAAGATTTATTTATTAAAAACCACAGATTTGATGCCACGAGTGGGACAAAATAGTTTCTTAATCATATAAACTTGTGTCAATCCAACAACAATCATCAAGGTTATTTGTAGTCCAGACCATACGTCTACTATGAAAGTGTCTTCGAACGCCACGTAACTGTCTCGCGCTTTAGTGGCACCGTAAATTTCTAACAGTCGTCGCGCATTCATCACATGCTTAAGTGTTCGTGTCAGAGACTCCGCTATGTCTGCCATCTCAACGACGTACGTCTCACCGTTCTCGTCGTGCCCCTCCCACTGATGTACTTCTTCTACATTCTGTTCTTCCTCTTCTGCTTCCACTTCTGTTGACCCATCTGCAACTTCAGTGTCTTCGTGTTCTTCCTGTTGTTCCTCTTTGTCTATACCTTCAATTTCTTCTTGTTTTCCCTCTTTTTCTTCATCTTTCTTAAACTCAATGAGAATATTCACAAACACGAGCTTAGAATTAACCAAACTATATGTATTATCCAAACAGATTGCGTAGTCTCCACTTACTTCGAGTTCCTTTATAAAATTATTTTGAGATTTCTTGTAATCTGACAAAATTTTCTTGGCGTTTGGATCGATTATGTCTAATGAAATATCCAGTTCGCCATGTTGACCATCCAACACTTGGTAGTAAACCTCGATCACTTGACCGGCTTGCCCATGTTCAAAGATGCACGTTTTTGCGCCGGCATCTACTCTAAAATTGACATCACTCTCGTACACAGCTTGAATCGAACATTTGCCCGATACTACTGCTAGTAATATAATAAATGTATACTTTTGCATTCTTGTTTAACTAGGTGGGTAACTATACTAGTACTGAGACACTACTGATCCCATTTGATACCACTTAAGGTACCTATTTGTGATATTTACACAGATGTTCGATATCTTATTGCAAGCATTCGTTTATTTAGTATTAATAGTAATTTTGTTATTAACGCAGGTTCACCTGATAACATACGTTTATTACCGGATGGGTCCGGAGTTCTCGTTGCCTTGTACACGGTAGAAGATGACGACCACCCCTTGCTTATGCGGTCGATGTCCAGCACACCGATTGTGAGGAAATTCTTAGCACGTGCAGAGCGACTTCTAGACATTGCCTTTGAATATCTCAACACTGTGTACCCACATGCAATCTTTGAAGATATTGCGCATAATGTTAGTATCACCCCAAAAACTTTCTAACATTGAATGCTATAGGACTTCCTGACATTATTTATATATTTATTTGGCTTGTTTTCAGATTGGAAGTTTCAAAAGTGTATCTGGACTGTTACCTCCCATATCTGGATTGTTACAAGTAGATTGGAATGGAAATATAGTGGCATCGTATTTCAACACAGACCAGTCTTTGGGACATATAAGTGACGCTATTGTGTACAATGGTAAACTGTACACAGGTAACCCAACCGATCAAGACTATATTGGTGAAGTGCCTGTGCCGTCATTATTAAAAAAAGCTTTTGAAACCACAGATAAAGTCAACGCTCCTAAAGCAGAGCAAAAGCCAAAAGTAGAACTAAAGCCGAAAGTAGAAGAAAAGCCTAAAGTAGAAGTAAAACCTATTGTTGAACAAAAGCCAAAGGTGGAAGAAAAACCTAAAGTAGAACAAAAATCTAAAGTAGAACAAAAACCTAAAGTAGAACAAAGGCCGAAAGTAGAACAAAAGCCAAAGGTAGAACAAAAGCCCAAAGTGGAGGAAAAACTTAAAGTTGAACAAAAACCTAAACAGGAAGAAAAATCTAAAGTCGAAACGAAACCGAAAGTCGAAGAGAAGAAGGAAATTCCAAAAGCGGATAAAAAACCCTCTCAACAAAAGAAACAAGCCGAGCCTGTGAAACCAGTCCAAGTAAAGGTTCCAGAACAGGCCCCAAAAGCAACACCTCCCGTGAAAGTAGAAATCCCAAAAATAACACCAAAACCGCAAGAACAAACAAAACCAACCACGCCTAAAGTTGAAACGGTTGAGAAAACCATACCGCCAAAAGCAAGCAAAACAGAAGAAGGTAAAACTCAAGGCCAAAATAAAGAACAAATTCCTATAAAGGAAGAAATAGTCGCAGATACTGCCAAACCTTCCGAAGAAACATTGAAAGTAATCAAGAGAGGTGGAGTGAATGCTGAGATTCCTGTACGTAATACTAAATAAATAAGTAGGTAATTGGGGGACATAATGTGTAAAACATTTTTAATCTCAAAAAGGGTTGTTGTATTGTTATAAAGCTTATTTATGATTTGCAAGTTGCATTTATTTTGGTTGGTGATTATAATTAGTTTTATATTTTGGTATATAATTATATTTTACAGCAGACATTCCAACTATGGACTCTTTGTTTTGTACATTATAAGGCTCACATGAAAATTGTTGATTTGTTAATATTTTAGCACATTGTTTAAATATCGTGTTCCTGCAAAATATAGGTATCAGGCATTATGATAACGCTGCTATTGCTTGATTTAAATAAAATTTTGACGCGTTTCCGCTTTTTTAAATTAATTTTATTAACTGCGCCTTTCATTTTCTATTTACGCCGACATACATGATAATTTTGCTTGGCAATTTTATTTATTCTTTATTTAATTTATTACTATTCTTACTTACCTATGTACAATTAAAATATTGCTATGTTTAGTGACAACTAAATAAAAATTGCAAACCCAAATACACGCATTCCTGACTGACTGACTATTATATTAATATATTTTAGAATAGTTACACCCCTATAGATGCTAACCTACCTATCTAAATCTTAAACTTTTACATTTCATTATCTATATCTGTACACTATGGTGAATTACCGGCTATTATTATAGGTTTATTATATTATTTTATGAAATGTAGGTATATTAAAATATATATTTTTTATATTTATTTAAGTAGGTAACATTTTTTACATATAATTTTTGTACTACGCCTACCATTATGTAAGTTACCAATATCCAGATTGTGCAATATTATTGAATATAACGTGTGTGCAATAACCTTGAGATACCTACGTTCCGTAACGGAGCCGAAACCTATTCTACAATATTGGATATATCTAGTAGGTACTTACCTATTAACCTAGAAAAGTTATTCTTAGGTGAATATTTCTCTGATAGTAACAATCATGTCTATTGTTTAGTGATTTAATAGCGCATTGACGCGCCACCGGAACGCAAATGTCACGGTTGCCACAATGCAGGATAGTAAATATAAGAATCGCGTAATCTGGTATGATAGATACCAGATATAGGTATTGTTAAATTTTATTTAAAAATATGTAGATGTAGATCAAACATTATGAAAATTGCTGTTAGGGTATTTAGAATACTTTATACACGAATCACATCATTCCAATTATACATAATATTATTTACCTATTATGTAATTAAAATATTAGCAAATAAAAGTACACAATCAAGGTAGACCATCCTGCTTTACAAACATAATTGAGCTATTCGACGCATACAGCCAATGTAGTAGGTATATTTTAATACTTATGTACATTTTTATATTAAAGATTTTAAATTATGTAGGTATGTGTTTTAATTCATGCGCAGTCATGCTAACATTTTCTGCAATATACTTGGTTTCAATTAGCCGATCGACAATGCACCATTGCCGGAGCTGCTATCCTACTAATATTATAAACGCGAAAGTTTGTGAGTGAGTATGTATGTACCTATGTATGGATGGATGGATGGATGTTTGTTACTCTTTCACGTAAAAACTACTGAATGAATTTTAATGAAACTTTACAATAATATTGCTTATACATCAGAATAATACATAGGCCACAAGATATTGTGTGAATTGTTCAAAATATGACGCGGCGCAGCAGGAACGGGAAAAAATCCAAATTACCACGCGAAGTCGCAGGCGACCACTAGTATTTAATATAGTAAAATAACTATTTTACTATATTAAATACAACTAGGTTTGCCGAAGCGAACTCGCTTCGGCAAACCTAGTCGCGATGTAGTCCACACTCTTCTGTTTATTTGGTAGGTACCTAACGCTCGTACAGAGTATACTTTTGCACTCGTCGTATAGTGCATATTGTGCTCAATGTAAATACATACATATTTATTATAAGCCTGTTTCTGCCGTATTGTTGCCGAGCCTCGTCCGTTAATCGACAGGTGGCACTAGTGTCGAAGGATTTCTTTTATTAAAATCATTGCCATTAGACTTGGAGCCCATAACTGATCACTAGCGACTCCACACAAATCGTTCTTACCTACCTGTGTTGGGCACATGCTCTGAGAAATTTACAGCTTTTAAATCACGACTTATGTCTGGCAGTCCCAGGTTCTAAGCAGTCTAGGGTTATGCTCCGCTGTACCACTGGTTTATACGGGTTGCAACAGTGCCAGGGATCTAGGATTTGATGAAGTGAGTTTTATTGTTATTTCAAAGCTTTATAAAATGAGGTAAGTAAGGTACCATCTTCTACCATCCATCTTTGCTACGTGATATCTCTATAAGTAACCTCAACCTAGGTTCCAGCCTTTATAACGTGAGGTATTTCTGTGTCACAGCCTCTTGGTAGATATGTGAATTGGATGGAAAGAGTACCTACTGGCATACTAAACTGCCTGTTTTAATGTCCCCGTCCTCCTCCAAAGACGCAGATGTCATCAGCTCTTAAATTTAAAAAAAGATGGCAGATAGTGTTCAATTTTTTTATTATTGTTCAGGAAAATACATGCATTTAGTTCATTTTTTTTAATAGATAACCACCTAGTAGGTAACAACTAATATCAGAGAGCAAAATTAAACAATGTTTTAAAGATGCTTTAGAATAATTTAATACATAACTTATGGAATCTACGGAATGTTAAGGTTACCTAATCTATTTACATTATAAATAAATGTTCAGCAGAAGATGCCTACTTATATGTAAATAATACAACAGTCAAAGGCTCGCTAAGTCTTTTGTTTTGTTTCATGAGATTAGGTTATATTTACGCCCAATGTTTGTAGGTTTAGAAAATAACAGGGTGCCCTTTGCTATATTTGGCATATTATTATGGTTGTAAAACCTGAAAAGTGTGATGTAATTTTTGAAAATAAAAAATAGTAGATGATAATTGTAACCACCACACTAACGTCAAGTAAGTCAAGTACATAATTTCGAGTCAGCTAGTCAGCTTCAAAATATTATTATTAAGGTTGGAAATACAGACGATTCACAGAGCTTTTTGCTTCATTTAATATAACATAAATATTTTATTTTAGTTGTGAATACAACTATGTACAATAACTTAACTAATTTTAAATTACACACCTATGTAATCTAAATATAATAAAACTATATATAAAAATGAATCCCTATTTGCCTTGGTCACGACATCACGCGTGAACGGCTGGAACGATTTAGATAATTTGGGTCTAAAAAAAAATATTCTTGGAGGTTCAGGGAAGGTTTATAAGCAAAATTTCATGCGGTACGAAGTTCGCCGGGACCACTAGTAAAATTATAGATAAGACTTAATTTTGGGCCACATCTCACAACACTGCCTACTTTCTAGCACTTTCACGCAGTCTGGGGACACCCTGTATAGGTCATGTAACAGTTGTTACAAACCTTTTAATAACGATTATTAATTTGAACAAATATCGCTAGTAATTATATATACATAGGACACATTTAATACACTATTGGTGCCCAATTCAAGTAATTGCATTATTCAATTCACTGTTTTCCCTTTATATCTATAATATTTTTACGTTAGACTAAATTAAGACAAAATAAATAAATCTGGCTGAGCCTTCACAAATTGTTGAAATCTATACTCTGTCCATTCGTTTATTTTCTTTTTGACAGTACGATTTGACTTTCAATAATGATCTTTATAACAAAATCCAAAGGTCTAACTCTAAATGAAATACTTTATTAATTTTAGTATTTCATTTTAAAGACCTTATTGAAAGTCAAATCGTACTGTCAAAAAGAAAATGAACGAATGGACAGAGTTTTTTTTATAATAACATCAAGGATTAAAACGACTGAGTCCGATATGCAACACCGTAACTATATGTTTGACTTCGGCATAAATTTTACTGCCGATGGGCGTCCTGAGGTAAAGCATTATGTATAAGCCGCGCACAATGACAGTGGAATGGAACCGCTTCGTGATGTCATCAATCGCTAAATGTACTAATAAAAAAAACGTCTTTTTAGCGATTGATGACGTCACGAAACGGTTATTGTGACAAGGTTCCATCCCAATGCCATCGTGCGCGGTTTATACCGTGAGTCATGCTTTATCTTACCGAGGGAGTATCCGGCAATGGACTTTAGGCGGCAATTTTTTAAAAATAGGCATATCTGTTACAAGTTCTGATCGATGGCAGGTCAGAACATTTATATCTTACTACTAACGCACAAGCTTCACCACAGTTTTGCCTGCGCAGGCCGGTTTGTACACGGAACACCGTGCGTGTGGTAGGCCCATAACCTGTTCTATGAGTACTAGGTAAAGGAAATTTGTAAAGTACCCACAAAGTGTCTGAATTCGTGTATAATATCAGAATTAAAAAAAATGCTTATTACAGAATTTAAATCAGGGTTGAATTAGTCGATTTTATAGTAATCAAAATAAATTACAGTTAATGTATAAAAATTAAAACTATATAGTTTATTCTGTAGAGTGAATAGAAAACTGCTTAATAACGATGCATTGCTTTTTAAGTTGTGTTTTACTTAACTGAGCGGCTAAACGACTCGGCGAATAGCGAGGAACATCGTGTGGCCACTTACTCGCCTCGCCACTCGTCGCGCCCGGCGAGTGGCGAGGAACATCGTGTGGCCACTTACTCGCCTCGCCACTCGTCGCGCCCGGCGAGTGGCGAGGAACATCGTGTGGCCACTTACTCGCCTCGCCACTCGTCGCGCCCGGCGAGTGGCGAGGAACATCGTGTGGCCACTTACTCGCCTCGCCACTCGTCGCGCCCGGCGAGTGGCGAGGAACATCGTGTGGCCACTTACTCGCCTCGCCACTCGTCGCGCCCGGCGAGTGGCGAGGAACATCGTGTGGCCACTTACTCGCCTCGCCACTCGTCGCGCCCGGCGAGTGGCGAGGAACATCGTGTGGCCACTTACTCGCCTCGCCACTCGTCGCGCCCGGCGAGTGGCGAGGAACATCGTGTGGCCACTTACTCGCCTCGCCACTCGTCGCGCCCGGCGAGTGGCGAGGAACATCGTGTGGCCACTTACTCGCCTCGCCACTCGTCGCGCCCGGCGAGTGGCGAGGAACATCGTGTGGCCACTTACTCGCCTCGCCACTCGTCGCGCCCGGCGAGTGGCGAGGAACATCGTGTGGCCACTTACTCGCCTCGCCACTCGTCGCGCCCGGCGAGTGGCGAGGAACATCGTGTGGCCACTTACTCGCCTCGCCACTCGTCGCGCCCGGCGAGTGGCGAGGAACATCGTGTGGCCACTTACTCGCCTCGCCAATCGTCGCGCTCGGCGAGTGAAGTACCACTAGTACGTGATAAGATAAGACTTGCGCTCGAATCTCTTTTAGTTATTTATGTAAAGTTGCGTTGTTCCCAGAATAATAAAAGCTACAAGTAAAAATAGAAGTCTCGAACGGAAGCTTATTAGGATATTTTTTGGATTTGTACAATACACACCGTTGAGATCACAGCGCTCAAATCTCAACTTATCACACACGAGTTATACTAGTATTGCGAGTAGAGGGGCGGAAATATTCGCGGCAACACGAGCGGACATCATTTGACCACACCATAAGGTTCTGGCGAATTTACACAAGTCTCCGGAGACGACAATAGGCTCGCCCGCAAATTAACGCCTTTTATCTACATCTTCAGGGTTAAATACTTATTGCTATATGTTTACATAAGGACGCTGTTACAGCAGACTTTGTTTCTACAATCCTCTACTTGGCATAAAGGATTAACTTTTATATTCTAAACAATTATAACATAACTATTTGTCACTAACGGTATTCGGTCGTAAGACACATTTACAAACTTCACTATTAAACCTGCCTCTAATTTTGCATTATTACCAAATGTATACTAGAACAATCTTTGATGTGTTGTATTTAACGGTTGTCTACATAAAAACCCTATCTATTTTTTACTTAATATTGACAGCTCATACATATATACACTTAAAAATATTTGTTACTTAACCTGTCAGGGTCTTAGTGCGAGTTCATTACATGTCATTTTCTACTTGCAACAATAAAGTGATTAGTAAAATCAGTTAAACTCTCACTTAACACAATGTAAACTAGTCTTTAGAGTTCAGTAGTAAGACATTAGACATTGGTAGTACTTCAATATAAACTGTCAAAGTTAAATAAATCGAAAATTCGTATAGGAATGAGGCGCTGGCGGTGGCTAAATAAACACTTGTTCTGCGGCGAGGGCGTCTGCAAACGGTTTGACGACACATCGCGTGGCGAAGTAGAATATCAGACCGAATGTTATAGATATAGGCAGCGCGGGGAGCGCCTTCTTCAATATGGCTAGCAGGAGCAACGTGAGGCACAGACCCTGAGTGGACAGTACGGACAATTATAAGAGGAGATACAATGATCATTTATACAATACGAATAGCAAAATCGATAGCTGGGCTCACCGGTCACTCTTCACTTTTTTATGCAGAGGCATGTTAAGCTTGATTCACACATATCTGTGTGAAGCCTCCAGTTCCGGCCCGCACAGTTAAGTATCAGTGCAAAGTATTCCTTTATACATTTTCTAGGAACATGTCAGTTTCAGTGTCAGTGATGACCTAGTTATATTTGACACTGACACCCCTGTCATATGTCTATAAACGCGTCCCCCCCACGCGTTCGTAGAATATGTATGATAGAATATTTTGCACTGATTCTGAACCGTGTCGGAAGCTTCACATATATGTGTGAATCGACCTTTATACGACTACTTATCGCCAGCAATTTTATTGGTTCTACGTAATAGGTGGCGAGCATATTATCGGGAACTTTTATATTGGTCAGAGCCTCGTCTGCTGATCGGCAGGTGTGCCACTTGCAGGTAAGGTTGACTTGGGACCCTTACATCCTATGGTGGGGTCCCGCTTACACCTTGACCATGATGACTATGGCGTTCGGTCATGTAGCTATATTTATAAAATACCTGTGTATACAAATGAGTATGTATTGGATATTTAGAACGATACTTACAATTAATATAGCTACAAAACAGGCGAGTGTAGTGTTCCAGTCTCCGTACGAGCTGGCCTTACCGACCAGCACGCTGTAGAATATGAAGTCGCCCAAACCGAGCTTCACACCCTCTGTCAAACAATTATATTATTACTACAATATTGTAGAACACCTTTGATATAGCTACAAGGACAGTAAGGAGAAACCGGTCAGGATTTTCGCACGGTGAATGGACACACATTTTCATACATAATGTAATAATTAGACATATGCATTTGCATTTTTACAGCGTTATTGCACTAGTCATCACTATACGTGTTTGGCGTGTTGTATTAAGCCGAATTATTGGAAATACTAAAAGAAGTTAGTCAGAAAAATTTTCAGATCAGATGCCATTATAATAATTTTAAGCATTCGAGGACCCTTCAATTAAAAAAAACCACTTATTCAATTAAAAAAATAATTCATATCATAGGTACAACATTAGTAAATAAATGTAAATTTTAACAATATACCTAATGGTTTTGCTTGTGCATATTTCGCGCTTTATTTAGTGCTTTATTTGGTGTGTGTTTTTATGCCAAAATTCCTCTAAACATTATGAACCTCCCTTTGAATAAATTCAAAGTAGCTGTTAAGACACACCTCCTAAACAAGTTAAAAATATGGGAAAAAAATTGCCATATTTTGCTAATCTAAAAAAAAAAAGTTTAACATCACTTTAGAGGTCAGGTTTTGAGTCTCTTAACTATTACCGTTCTCGATTTGACCTCGTTTTGACCATGACCTTGGGATCAGAGGTCAAAGGTCAAGTTTATTTTAAAGGTCTTTGACCATGCTCAGTTGATTGCAGCTGGTCTTGAGTCTCTAACTATTACAGTTCTCGATTTGACCTAGTTTTGACCTTGACCTTGAGACTAGAGGTCAAAGGTCTAGTTCATTTTAGAGGTCTTTGACCATGCTGAGTCGATTGGCGTTTACACTGAGTCTCTAGCTCTTACCGTTTTCGAGTTGAAAGTAGTTCACGGACGGCGGACGGACGGACGGACGGACGGACGGACGGATGGATGGACGGACGGACGGACGGACGGACATTACTGTTGTATAAGAGATTTTCGTTTCGAAAACTCTAAAAAGGCATATTATACTATGTAACACTGACAAAACGTAAACAAACATTTGTAATGATATTATGAACGTCATTAGTGTCAGTTGATGTATAGATGTCAACTCGACAAACGTCAAGTCTTGACTATGATTCATTCGCCATACGGTGTTCTACACATTGTATAGCGCACTCTAGAGGATTTAGTGGGAACTTGGCAGAGTATTATCTAGCCATGTCATAATATTCTCTTAAAAAGGTGAATGTCAATGATATTGCTTTTTATCTATAGAGGAGTTTCCGGCTGTCGATAAGTTTTGCTTGTAGAAAAGTGGTTTGAACTAGTTTTTGCAGGAAAGGAAGAATCTAGAAACAGCTCGGAGTTGATAAAAAGCCAGCGCGAGCTGTCGGGGGCCTCTTTCCACTGCTGGATACTTTACTGATAATATCTCTCGATCACTACATCTACTACATCTGTCTTATACTTAACCTACAAATCTCTAGTCTGGAAGAAGTTATTTTACTTGGAAGAATATAAATTGAATCGAAGCAATTGTCGATACATTTCAAGCGTCCTATCGAACGTGATCTCAAGAGGCTGGGAGTGTTCCCTCCCATTCGACTTGGACAACGTGGAAGCATTTTTTCTGTTTTAGGCATTCCAAAGGGCGTATCTTGATTGTGTTACTGATGTCTGAGGTCATAATCTAAGGTCAAGTTTAAAATAATTACCATACCTGTAATTTGTGTTTGAAGGAGTAGGCCAGTAGCCACACACCTACCTTTGTCCGAGTAACCTCAATAATTTAATTTAATCAATACTGTTTAAATGTTTTAAGAGGTGTAATAGGGGCTACCTACATATTCTTTGTATAAATCTTATAACTATTTCTAATATCCAGTGTCTATTTGTTTTGAAGTTAGAAATATATATACTCTGTGAACTCTCTCTACTGTTGTACCTTATTGAATTCTCCTATCATCACACACACCGTTCATACGTGAACTGGCGCCCTGGGATAACCCTAAAGAGACTCATAGGCCTCCCCGTTGATCCAGCTGGTGGGTAAGGCTGACTTACACTGTTACAACTATTAAGGATTATCTAAACGATACAGAGAAATGGCAATGAGTTGCTTGCTCATCACTCGAACTACATCTGTTTGAAATGTTGTTTTATTGCTGAAAGTCACTTATTATTGTTAAATCTATATATTTAATACGACAATTTGTTTGTCTGTCCGTCCTTCCGTCGCGTTTTTCAATTTACATACATTTGCATGAAATATTATTAATATTATTTTTTTTTGAGGCGATACAAAGTTCGTCGGGATAACTAGTTATTATTATTATGATATTGTTAGGTATGGGTACTTTGAGATTATGTGGCATCTTTAACTAGTATTTGACTTTTTTTGTGAATAACAGAGATTCATTTTAATCAGAGATCAATTTTTAAGTTCACTTGGTCCACACATGGTCACGCCCTTGCCCTCTTTTTATTGTTGTAACAGAATCATTGTATTTACTGGCGAATAAAAAGAGTGGCCGTGAGTTTTTCTTGCCAGGTTCTTTCCTCACAGGCTCTACCTATTGCCTTGCGAATCTGGCGGTAAATGTAAATGTTGAAGAATTTTCTTTTTTTGACGTTCATAAGTGTTACTTTGTGACCTACATGAATAAAGATATTTTGATTTTGATTTTATTCGTGCATATTTTGGCATTTTGATAGTGCATATAATCCGATGGCTAGTAATAATGTAACAAATAAGGCTGAGTCCTGACTCACTGAGCATCGTGCCAGCGGATTGCGGAGCGTAGGTAACCCGACTAGTTCCTCGTGTGCGCGCTCGCCGTTTGGACAGTTCCAAATATGTCGAGTATTTGACTCAGGACTAAGGACTAGAGAGATAACACATATACTAACTCTCCTCGTCGTCGGGTAGGTGCGACTGTGGCGGCGGGTGGAGAGGTGGCGGCGGCCGCTCCACGCGCGTGGTGTAGTGCGGCGGCGCGGTGCTGTCCACGCGCAGGCGCCGCGCCTCGCTCCCCGCACTGCGCGACTGCCACGCCGCGTCGAACCCGGCCGCCTCGCCAGTCTCCGAACGATTACCACCTGGGTATCATATATTATGTCACCGTCATATTGTAAAAACTGTAAGTGATTGTAATTACTGGCCATTAGTACATACCGTGCGGGTTGAGAGGTCGCAGCTCCCGCGAGCGCGCCTCCCCGCCGCCCTCACGCGCGCCGTCCCCCGCGCCCTCCTCCCGCGCCGCCCCGCCCTGCGCCGCGCCCGCCAGGCAGTACATCACTGTAGCTGTAACGACACATGCATCACTATTATTGTTAATGTTGTTTAATATTAATTTAATATTTACAAGGAACAGGAAAATAAAATTAAGAAAAACTTAAACAAACTACAAACTAAAATAAATATGTAAACCAGGGAGTTTTAGGCAGAGTGCCCATAACACAGGCAGCATTTCCGCGCTGAATTGCCAAATGGAGTCTTTGCGCGAAAAAGCTGCCTGCGCGAGGGTCACCAGTCTCTTCCCTCAGACGCTTGACGAGTTCCGTGAAGGGCTGATGCGCACCGTGGCCCCATTGACCTAGTGTCTCGACACCAAATGCGACGAACTCATATTGAGTGCCGAGACTACTATATTTGCTTGTCTTTATTTGTTCCCACTTATCGCTTATGTTGTTTTGAACTTGCACATATTCGATAATTTTTCATTTTCTCAAATTTTACAAAAATCTCGTCCTACATTGACACAAAACAATAAATTACCGGAATGGGACCAAATTGAAGCAGGACCACATGGACCAAATTAAAGCAGTAGACTTAAATAAAATCGCTTCACTCAGTCAAGAGAGGTACCTAACAAACATAAAAAAACTGTGGAATTGAGAACCTCCTTTTTTTTCATTTTTAGAAAGCTGGTGCTTCCTGTGTGGTCATTGACAGTTTGAAATTGTTTTTTTTTTTTGGGGTAAAGTTATTATTTTTAATGTAATTCAGTACAAATTGTACAAACAGTACAGTATCGTACATACATAACTGTACCAAAATATCTAAAACACAGTAACTGCGAAATTCGATTTTAATACTCACAAGAATATATTAACGCAGGAAATATGGGTTCATTTCTTTCCTGCGCAGTTTCTACCAATATTCGTAGTGGACCTTTTGGAGTTAACACTGCTACTAAATCTGAAATAATAAATTTTAAAAGTAAGTATGATTTAACCACATTGCTGACCGTAATTAATAACGTTTTATTAATTACAAAATTTATTTACAATAAGAATTACAATATACAAAATATACATAACTAGTGGTCCCGGCGAACTTCGTACCAACTGAAATTTTGCTTATGAACCTTCCCTGAACCTCCACGAATATTTTAAGACCCAAATTAGCCAAATCGGGTCCAGCCGTTCACGCGTGATGTCTTGACCAAGGGAAATAGGGATTCATTTTTATATAGAGATTATAGACTTAAATATTAATTTAAATTAATATAATTTAATTTATTTATTTAAATATTGAATGGAATCAGGCGGTACATGGCGAAAATCCATGATAAAACAATGGGGTAAGATGTTGAATTTTTATATAACTGCACTAATTTCGCTACATAGAAGACATTACAAACGTCTTGAGAATGCCTCGTGAGTAGGTGAAACATATGTCGACATTTGTAATGTCTTTTATTAATTTAAATTTGGATAATTACCCCATATAGATATCACAGCTAGAACTGCCCATGTCGTCCATTCAGGAAGGTACTTAATAAATACAAGCGCCATTAGGGCAGCTATGAAGATCAGATATGCTTGCTGTAACCTCAATGGACCTTTCCAGTGAATCACAATCATGCCCACAACACCGAAGTTCCACATAACAAATGTTAACGTTATGTAATCCATGGGTATGTTACCAGCCCGTAAAGCTTCCCTGAAAATAGATAGATAACTTACATATTATTGTCTGAGTATAAAATTTCTGATATCGTCCTGTAAGCCTATTTACCGCTTATGAACAACAAGCGGTAAATAGGCTTAAGAAAATATAATGGATACTACAAGTTTCGGCTCTCACATATCTAACTTGTAAAATAATTACCCAGTTTCCAAAGGTTAGGTAAGGTAGTTAAGTGCTAGTTACAATTACCAATGGTCAAATCATTCAACAGGCTCCGTCCCAAAGAGGGCTAATACAGTCTTAATCCCCAGTTTGTATATTATTTTACTCTAAACTGTACCAACCAAATTGTCAACTTTAGTAAAACTCATTTTTATTTAAGATAATGTTTACTCTAAGAATTACAATTACATAATAAAAATATTTACATTACAAAATATCTCTTAAAAAATCCTCCGCGTCATTGCCAACTGGGAAGGTTCCCAGAATGCTGGCAGTGTTGCCACGTTGGATGGCGATACTCTTTCTTTGCCAGAAAATAGCCAGCCTTCTGGTCCTGAGAAGCATCGATTAAGCGTTTAGTAACGTCTCTATAAAGGCGGCGAGCACTCGAACCCCATGACCCCAGTGTCTCAACTCCAAACAGCTCGAATATGTGATACGGTACGCTGTTTGAGGCCTTCAGCCGATGCAGCAGCAGCGCCGGCACATCCGGATGTGCTTGGAAGATGCTAAGGTGTCAACGCATATAGCTTCCCCCAACAAAGGCCTTCTCATCTTCCACGGTAGCAACGACATACCGCACGAAGCGATGGAAAGAGACTAGTCTCTTTCCATCGCTTCGTGCTAAACCATTTGGTTCACGTATGGCCTAAGGACCTGCAGTGGAAAGAGCCCTACGAATTATGTCGTTTAGAATAGCGTGACGAGGTATACGACCTGCGCTTCTGCTACAAGAAAGGCCATGGTGTCCCAGATTCTCGACGGCTACTCCACAGGTGCAATGATACACAAGATGTACCCAGCCGATTACCCATTTTTATTGACATAAAAATATCCTTCTGAAGTATTGAATAGATAGTGATTGATTGACCACAATAAGAGAACAAAAAATTACGAAAAGATTTTACCTATTTTAGATACTTACTCTATATACAAATAAGAGAACAGAAACAGCAACATGAGTGACGACAGTATGAGCCACCCATGTATTATCTTGTAGCATCTCTTCTTATACAAGACTATTAATAACACTGTCATCAAAGCTATCACACACAGCAGAATCATTGAGTTTGCTAGTGCATTCCATACTTTAGTTACGGCATGTGGGCTCTCTTCGTGAAATGGTGTATATGCTCTGAAAAAAAAGCAATATTAAGGTTTGGAAGTACAAAGGAATGAGTATAAGTTGCTTCAAAGGAAATGTGATAGAACTGATGTGGAGTAGAAAGATTTTATACATACAGATAATTAAAATTGATGTGTCTGGAAATAACCAGCAACTCAATGCATATGATAGTTTACACGATAATGACATTTAAAATGTAATTCAAATGTTTTTCGTGTCTTACTTTCCGCTAATCTCTAGAATGGCTGAACAAATTTTAATGAGACTTTCACTAGCTACTTTTTATGATATGGAATGTGTTCCCACGGGACTTGGGAATCATAAAACTATTTCATGCATGCGAAGCCACAGGCTTCCACTAGTTATTGATATAAACATGACATTAAGCTCTCTGATGAAGAGTCATAAATGGCTCAAAACTAAGTAACACACTATGAAGAGTTCGTTTTTCATTATAGATGCTCACTGTAGGTGTAAGTATAATGATAATTCTAACATTAAAATTTAATGATTTTAACAAATAGGGAATGTGTAGAATACTCACAAATAAACACCTTTTACTGAATAAAAATTGATTGATGATATAGTGGCAACAACAACTATCATACAAAGGGTGACAGGCACAAACAGCTTAATGACATGACGGGCACCATATTTTAGCTCAAGCTCTTCAATCTGGGGTTCTGATAGAGGCACGGAGGGAGGCACAGGTGGTGTTGAGCTACTCCCCGCCCCTGAACCACCTCCTTCAGTCTGCTCGACACTCTGTAAATAAATTCTTATAGTAATATCTTGAACTGTATGACTTATCAGGGAAGGTTTGGTTGACCAGGCTGTTTGTTGATCAAACAGGACAACGCAACAAGTTTTAAATGTACAGATAATACATTCTAGGTATTGGTTAAGTCTTAGTCATAGGTCACGGTACCTACGCCTACATAAAAGGATGAAGTAAAGTTTGCGCCTTATAAGTGAAAAGTACACAGTTTATTTTACTTACACCATATGTGCGCTGAGGTTCAGCCTTAGTCTTCCTTTTTCTGGCTATTCTGTCAGCAATCTCCCTATCAGGGCGAGCTTCTGCTATGTGGCCGTCCATTAGTGCCGTTTGCTCTGTCGCCTCCTCTGTATCACTTCCGCTGTCACTCATTCATAAATTTATTTGAGCACAGACATTTTGCATAATTACCACTTTATTGTGTAAAATACAGTTTTGCTAATGAGTAATATTAAAAACAACTAGGTAATAATCATTAGCATTCGTAAGTCGTAACAGTCAAAATTCATCAAAATTGTCCTTGTCGACAGTCGACTGTCGTACGCGTCGTTTTTTTTTTTTGATAATTTTCGGCATGGCTTCAAAGGCCTTTGTGCCAAACGTACGCGTCGTATATATTAACTGTGTTGCCAAAGCAAATTTTCATTTTCTAATTACTCGACTGCCAGCCTGATGGATTGTGCTTCGGATCTTGTTAATTCAATCTTATTATTTGTAGTTCATTATGACATCGTCATTCAGAATTAGATAAAAGTTATTCCTACCTATTCAAAAACGTCATACGTCAAATATAAGCTTCTATTTACATGCTATTTCAGATACCCAATATGTTATCTTAAGATAGTATAAATCCAAGTAGCTTCCCGCTGTCTGTCCCTTAGATCTTTAAAACTACGCAACGGATTTTAATGTGGTTTTCACCAATAGATAGAGTGGTTTTCAAGGAAAGTTTCAGATACTAAGCTGAAAAGAACAGATACAACACTTTGATCTTAGTCAAAAGGCCGAGAAGCGATACAAGGAAACTTTAAGTATATTAGTAGTAGAGTAATTTATCAAACGGCGAAGCCACGGTCGTCCGCTAGTAACCTATAAAACAATTTCAGTAAACATAGCAAGTAGCAAGCAATTATTCACATACATTTATTTAAACCTGAATATCTGAATTTCATATTATCTCATCGACAAAGATCAATATGTTCTTAAGCGACTGATGATATTATTATGCCAATTTGTGTGATAGAAAATCGGTATAATTATGAAATTATTAGTAACTACGCAACACTATCCTGTGGCCACAGAAAAAAAATATAGAAAACATTTTTTTTAATAATGATTACATGGTACCCTAGACTTTGGCCAACTCATCTATCTGTATTTTTCGAAATGCAACCCGATTTGAGATTATTTTTATCAGTCTATGGGGGCCCACATCCCCAAGGGACATGTCAGCTATATGAATTAACGAATTTCAATTACTTTTGTTAACCTTTGAATAAAGAAAAAGTAATATTGCCAATGAAGGACCACCAACGGGCTAGCTTCGCGGAAACTAGGAATACCTACTGAACAAGGTAAAGCAATTCCTTATACCGCACCAGAGGTGTCTGCTGTACAAGACTCAGATTAGACCCTGCGTCGAATACTACTATCACCTCCGGGACGGCTCAGCGAAGTATTTGCTGGACGCACTCGACGCTATGCAGCGACGCGCTATCGCATTATAAATTGTCCGGAGTTAACGGGATCTCCACCCTCTCCCTTCCGATCCCGAACAACGCGTGCCGGGCAGAGATGCCACTCTCACACAGTGGAAACCATCTTTGCGAGAACCGAGCGTTTGAAACGTTCGTTTCTCTGCTGAACGTTAGTGGCCTAGAACGTCTTGCCTGCGCACGTCTTTCTTCCCACATATAACCTTGGGTTCTTTAAGCGAAGCGTGAAGAGGCACATTACTAGGCCAATTTCTATAGTATTTCTGTGTAAGTACTATGAAAGTAGCTCACAATTGCCAGACGTCGCCACAGCTTACCATCAGGCGGCCGGCGGCGTCAATTTGTGGACCTAAATATAAAAGAAAACAAAAACGACATCATCTGAGATATTTGCAGCCATTTTAACATTGGTCTGGCAGTCGCTGGCTCTTAGGCCTAAGTAGTTGTGGAACTGGACATGTAAAGAAGCCTTTTAGTATCTCAAAAATCATCTGTATGATTAGACGAATTTTTTTAGGCAAAATGAAAACAGGTAATTCGTTACACAACATTTATTTAGTATTAAGATAATTATTGAGATGTGTAATAATTAAAAAACTAAGGATTACAGGTATAGACCTTCCGGAGTGCCTTCTTTCTTCCGATACAAAACACTTTCCTTGGACTTCTTGAAATCTTCATTAGTAACTTTCATTCGACGTTCTCTCAAAGCCATCAGACCAGCCTCAGTACAAATTGCCTGTGAAATAATAGTAATACAATGTCAATCCTAAAGTTAACGGAAATGTGTCACTATTTTTTTAGACTATAATGTATTTGAAAAAATTTCCACACTTTTAGGAGTGACCAGCCAAAACTCCCAAATAGCCGGAGAGCAGTTGCAACTCAGATTTTGTATAAACATAAGTTTTACAAATAAATAAATCTTTATTTCAGTTAGAACAGAATTTTAATTTTAGTCAGGAACTTGCACATTCGATAGTTCTGTTTCATGAAAGTAGCCCCCAATCACTAGATGTCGACTTGGCTTTCCAACAAGCGGGCGATCTAAGCATACATACTGAACGGGCGATTTTGTTTTATACTATGTTATGATAATGAAGAGGAAAGACTTGATTATTTGTTTGAATTACATAGGCTCTGTACGAGTACTGAACTGATTTAAAATATTCTTTCATAAATAAATAATAAATAAATAAATCAATATTTTGGACATTCTCACACAAATACAATACAATACAAATACTCTTTATTGTACACAAAAAAGAAAACATACAATTGGAGACTTAACTTAAAGATAGTACAAAAGGCGCTCTCAGTATCGCTAAAAGCGATCTCTTCCAGACCATTGGACGGATAGCGAGTTAAAGAAATTAAAAGGGTAGTGTACAATACGTGAAAGAGAAAAGAAAAAGAAAGCTTAGTAAATAATAAAATAAAGATAAGAAAGAGTAGGATAACAATATAAATGAACTAATAAACTTACCCAGGTAGTAATAATATCATAGGAAAAGAAAGAATACTTACATAAATACTTAAAATACACAAAATACATAGACATTCTAAATATTGGTTAGAGAAAGGTAGTAATCAGTTAACATATTTTTGAAAGAAGTAAGAGACTGCGCGCGTCTGTTGCGAAGTGGCAAAGCATTCTACAAACGAACCGCCCTGACCGTGAAAGATTTGTCTGCGTAAGTAGGAGTGTGCTGGCATTTCCAGCATCAAATTTGCCGATTACCTCAAAGATCTTGAATGTGTGTCCTGAAGGAACCTAAACCGTTCTTTATGATATTGGGGAGTGAGAGGATTGAAGAGTATACTATATAGCAGTGAAAGAATGTAAGTATTTCGGCGAAGGCGAATTGGGAGCCACTTAAGCGTTTTTCGAAACTCAATGAACTCTGATAAAAAGTTAAAATACTGCCATCTATTAGGAAAAAATCTTGACAATAGAAACTGTACGTTCGTGCAGGATTAAAACTTAAAATACTGCCATCTACTCGTATTACGTATAGACACATTATCATACTTGCGTAGGCCAAATATAAATCTAATACTGACATTTTGAAGGCGCTCAAGCTTATCAAGGTGCTCCTCCGTGAGGTCAAGATAGCTGACGTCGGAATAATCGAGAAATGGGAGAAATAGAGACTGTGCCAGCGTAACTTTAGTAGCTGTTGGAAGGAGAAATATGGGATTATGAAGCTACAAATATGTAGCTACATAATCCCATGGTATCATAAGCTACTTTTTATCCTGGGAAAGTGCTTCCACGGGAATTGGGAACCCTAAAACATTATCACGAGGTCTGAGCCGGGGTGATCAGCTAGAGAATTTATAAAGTAGAAAAATTTAATGTACCTTAATATCAGCCCCAGACAGGTCATCTTTTGACATGATCAGTTCTGATAAATTAACATCATCTGCAAGTGTCATCCTTGATGTATGAATGGTAAAAATTCTCCTCTTTGTTTTCTCATCTGGTAATGGAAACTCAATCTTTCTGTCTATACGTCCCGGACGAATGAGGGCGGGATCCAGAGTTTCTATCCGATTTGTTGCCATTATCACCTGTATTGAAAACATTTAAGTGGTATTTTACAATCAAACTAATTTTCTGAAGAAAAAAACAGACTTCAAATGCAAATACAGGGTGTCCCAGAAGTCGACGTCAAGCCGGAATCGGGTAACAGGCTAGGTCATAATAGTTGTCAGAAAAATATAAAAAAAAATCTAGGTCTTGTATTTTAAAAATTATAGACGTTCAAAAAAAGTAGAGAAAATCTACGCCTTGTGAATGTTTTTTTCATTCCTGTTGCTACAGATATGTACCTTTTTGTTTTGTTTTTTCTCTAATGTAACGCTGAATACTTTTTCTTTAAAGTCAATTTCTCTAGCTCGGAAGTAAAATGTCACCATTTGCCCAACCAAAAATTCAAAATAAATACTTAGCTCAGTTTTAACTGGCCACACTGAAAAAAAAATGTACTAGGTGAGTTAGGCAAGTAACTTTAAAAGTTAGCGCGTTTAATAAGGATTCTAAAACTGTAAAACACTCACTAGTTTATTTCTCGCATTGCGGCCATTTTTTTAATTTTGGAAAAAAAAACAGTTTTTTAAGTGTTTTATTACTTTACTTAGAAGTGATTCTGATGTACCTGTGGCTTTCCACAAGGCCGTAACTCTTAATATTATAGCTAGAGGAGTACCAATAGACTGATTTGACGAGTTGCGGCAACGATTAACGGAAGCAGCTGAATTTGTTAAGAACGGAAGATTCGCCCGTCAGATGTCGCGATCTTTAAGAAGAGCATTGTGAGCTTGCATTACGATTGAAGGATATTTATTAGATTGAGATAGAGATACCTAATTAAAATGTGATAGTTGTTACTGACGTTATTAAATAAAGCAACAATAATTGAAAAGCTTTGATTTATTAAAATTACAACAGATGTTCAAACTGCCTTCCTTCAATCGTAATGCAAGCTCGCAATGCTCTTCTTAAAGATCGCGACATCTGACGGGCGCATCTTCCGTTCTTAACAAATTCAGCTGCTTCCGTTAATCGTTGCCACAACTCGTCAAATCAGTCTATTGGTACTCTTCTAGCTATAATATTAAAGGCCTGGGCAAAACAAAAGCAGGACAGGCGCAGCGCCTGAGCGGGGCAGGTCAGTTGCGTCGCGGTTGATGTCACACCAGAAACATGAGCAGTCAGAAAGCAGTTTGAAGGCGGTCCTGCTTTATAACCGCGATATGCGTGTCGTATCGATCGCTTGTATTGAATTACAACCGCTTGTAACTGCGCTGCGTCTGTCCTGCTCAACTGCTCTAGTGTGACCACTCAAAATGGCGGAAGTAGTAATACAACGTGTGCTAACTGCGCCTGCGCTGCCACCGCCCCGCGTCTGCGCTGCTCCCGTCCAAATGTTTTGTCGAAAAGCAGTGCGTGCGCGGCGCAGTGGCGGAGCAGGTATCGTTCAGCGGGCCCGCGTTTGTTCAGTGTGTCATCCCTCATATAACTACATTATTTACTAACGTAGACGCACTGCTACCGCACTGCTACCGCGCTGCAACTGCTTTTGGTTTGCCCAAGCCTTAAGAGTTACGGCCTTGTGGAAAGCCACAGGTACATCAGAATAACTTCTAAGTAAAGTAATAAAACACTTAAAAAACTGTTTTTTTTTTCCGAAAATTTAAAAAATGGCCGCAATGCGAGAAATAAACTAGTGAATGTTTTACAGTTTTAGAATCCTTATTAAACGCGCTAACTTTTAAAGTTACTTGCCTAACTCACCTAGTACATTTTTTTTTCAGTGTGGCCAGTTAAAACTGAGCTAAGTATTTATTTTGAATTTTTGGTTGGGCAAATGGTGAAATTTTACTTCCGAGCTAGAGAAATTGACTTTAAATTTCAGTTTAGACTTTAAAGAAAAAGTATTCAGCGTTACATTAGAGAAAAAAACAAAACAAAAAGGTACATATCTGTAGCAACAGGAATGAAAAAACATTCACAAGGCGTAGATTTTCTCTACTTTTTTTGAACGTCTATAATTTTTAAAATACAAGACCTAGATTTTTTTATATTTTTCTGACAACTGTTATGACCTAGCCTGTTACCCGATTCCGGCTTGACGTTGACTTCTGGGACACCCTGCATAAGACTTATATGGTTTTCTCATGAATGCCACTGCTCGGACTGCAGAGATTCTATTTACTGCTATGTAACATCTGTCCTGGCATTGGGAATTTAGGTTGCAATTACACAGTGGATTTGAATGTTTTATAGTGACACGGTAATGGCAATTGGGTTGCTCCTTACTAAGTGGATCTAAAAGAATTACTGGCAAAGTGTGGGTGTGTAATGAGTTCTGCCTTCCCCTTCGGGGATATAGGCGTGATGTATGTCTGTCTGTCTGCCAGTGCAGAACTGGACCAAGTTGAAACGAAACCACACAAGAAGAATCATCAAAATCCGTTCACCAAACATAAAATAATCTTCTATTCCTATTCTAATTAGAGTCAGTTTAGAAAAACAAAATTAAAATGTAGAACTTACTTTCACATCTCCTCTCGAGTCAAAACCATCAAGTTGGTTAAGTAACTCCAACATAGTTCTCTGTATTTCTCGCTCACCACCAGAGTTTGAATCATATCTGAAAATGTACACCAAAAACTCAAGTTTCCATCAAAAAAAAACAAAAAGTTTCCAGAAAATGCAATGGTCTCACCCCATGTTATGTGGGGTAAAGGAAGTGTAAATTAACTGGGAAATGTGTACATATTACCCGTTTAGCAGAAAGGTTTACTTCGTATTTGTGTGTGAAGGCAGATAATTACCTCTTAGTGCCTACCGCATCAATCTCATCAATGAATACTATAGAAGGTGCATGCTCCTCAGCAACCCTGAACAGCTCTCTAACAAGCTTAGGTCCATCACCCTGCAAAAATATATGTTTGTATCATGTTTGTACTTCAATCATTATTATGATTAGAAATCGGATTATATTCATTTGCAGTTTCCATATGCAAATGCATATAATTGTATCTTTACAGCGTTATTACATATTTTGGTACTTTTTCTTTGATAGTGCAGGTATCAGTAGTCATGTATTTGGGGTGTTGTCTATGATAAGCAATACAAGTATTATGCCGTATTATTCAAACCCATAAAAGAAGTTTAAGAAGAAAAAATTGCCAGATCAGATGCCATTATAATAATATCAAGCTCTGGTGTTTGAGGATTCCTAAATAGAAAAAAATATTTATCTTCTCAACCTAAAAAGAAAACCTTTCAGTGTGCTTGTTTATGAACAGACATTACAATATTAAATAAACGTAAAATCGAATAATATGGTTTTCGATTACACAACATATGTCGTGCCTTTTCTGTGCATATTTTGGCATGTTGATAATGCATATAATCCAATGTCTAATTATGATATGTGAAACCATAAGGCTGTCATAACTAACTGGTATTAGACAAAGCCTAAAAAAAGATCTTTATGGCTGGGGGACTTTACCAAATACTTCTGAATGAGTTCAGATCGACTACACGTAGGAAAGTTGCAGAGGTTTGATTGGCCACAGCCTTGGCCAACAATGTTTTTCCAGTACCCGTAGACCTAGAGGATCACACCTTTTGGAGGTTTGATGCCATCTCTTCATAATATTCTGGGGTGAGTGAGAGAGAAGTTCCCAGATTCCTTGAAACGAAAACTCAAGATATAACTCTTTTACAAGATGTGTAATCTAATTCTAATGTAATGTTACCTACACATTTTCTAAACACAATTCAAATACGTTAAAGTCATTTAATTATATAATAAAGATATAAGATTCACTATCACACCTGTAATACACTCTGCCTATCCCTTTGGGATATAAGCGTGATATCATGTGAGTGTGTGTGTGTATAATAGTACCACCAGTTTTCAATAACTGTGTTTACTGTTCACATACTCTAATTATTTTTATTTTAATTTTTTTGTTTTTTTTTTATATTGGGTTCGCCAAATTACGCCGCCCGCCTGGTGGTAAGTCGTGACGACGTCTAGCGATTGTGGGCCACTCTCACAGCACATACATACTATAGAGAGTGGCCCTCAACTTGACGACCTACTGATGTGCCTCTTCAAGGTCCCGCTTAAAGAATCCA